>JAHZNB010006008.1:0-10148 GCA_027744295.1 Callyntrura guangdongensis
AACTCCTGAAATATTTTATAGTGACAATGGTAGTGGTTGTATTGGCCGTGTAATGCGAGCTCACACTGAAAAATACGGTTTGAAACAAAGATTTATTACATTTTATAAATCTAGAGGTAATGCCCAAAGTGAACGTGTTCATTACAACATGCTGCAATTTCCACGTCCATTCATTCAAAATTATCATGCTAACTGGGATACTAAATTGAAGTTCGTTCAATTTGCTATAAATACCAAGCAACATGCCTCGACCAAGTTATCTCCATTTGAGATTTTGTACAATCGGCAACCAGATTTCATTCATCAATTTATTCCTATTCGGCAGAAAAATGGTGATATTTATGAAATCTGGCGACTTGCAAGATCAAGCAAAGACTTGAAAAGGAACAAGTTAAAAACAAGGCCCGTCTGTATGAGTTACGAAAGCATATACGATTCAAAATTGGTGATTTTGTCTACTTAAAACAACAACGAATACCTGCTGATGGTAAATGTGCCTTTGAACGCCTTAGCAACTCATTGTTGTAATTGGTTCTGCCTAAAAACTGACCAATTACTACTAATTACACTGCTCCATCTCCTCAAAATTCTTATATGCATATTACTTTGACACGAAGTCGATCTACCTCTACTTCTTTTTCTAAGCCACATAATCCTTTAGCACTTACATTATTTTTATAGCTATTTTTTATCCTTTTGCTGCTTTACATGAGCTGCATAGGTTATAATTAATACATTTCTTTATTCAGCATGGCCACCAATAAAACTATTCGGCATCATCCTTCATCATATGATCCTGAATATGCTGAAAAACTGCAGTTTACTATGACCATCCTATTCTCTGCACTTCATAATTATTATGTACATACTAATTGCCCTAAGAAACAACAAAACGTTACTAACCTGAAAAACAATGGGATTGAGAACGTCACGATTCCTATTGTCTTTTGAAAATTTGTGAGATCTCACCGATTGAAAATCGACCACAAGCACCTCAAATCTACGCTGTTTTATGGTTTCCTAAGACATATACCGACAACAACAAAACCACCATTGTTTAGATTCGATCTCAATTTTATCCGTTCTTCAACTCGAAGTATTTTGACCAACAAACAAGTAATGATGTCCTTCCTGCTGATCAACAGTATTCCATGGCTTTACGCTATCCCTGAAGTTTTCCTTTCTTTCTCCTTTACAAAATCATATTATGTTCCTATATTGGTGTTAATTAAATCTACTACTCTTCAAACAAGCTTCAATCAACCACTTCCCCGTGTACGTATACTATCTCGTCTTCCTAAAACACTCAAAACCGTTCTTTGTGAAAAATATAACCATTAAATTGACGATCCATTTACGGGCTTTTATCCACGTCCAGTTCCGCTTGACAAGGATAAATTAGAATCTTAATGGGACTTGGGCACATCTACGTATTTCTTGTTAAGAAATCGTCCAGCCAACCTTTGCGTTCCACAATCAACATTACCTCCTCGTCACTAACGTCACCTCAAGAACCATTCCATTCCGATCCTAAAAGGATGTCTTCTCCACCATTTTTTCCTCCACCTGATGAGGAAGGATTACCCATAGACACTGCTATTTCAGACATTGTGGATAGAGTTTTCATGGCTCCTCCAATTGTTCTTTGGAACAATAATCTTCCTTCAATTGTCCTACTCCGTCTACACAAACAGAAGTCTGTTCACCACAAACTATCAAAAGTTCTCCGCTTCCATCTCCATCGACATCGACAAAGTGGTTATGCACGAGGTAAATTCATGCAGAGGCGAGAGACGAATATGTTTATGTCAACTTAACTACTACCAGGCAATTTATCAAACGTGAGTTTTCGACAAAATGAATCCTGTTATTAAATTGGAATCGACAATTTACTTTACAGAATTGCAAAGCCCACAACCATAAACATGCAAATCTAACACAATTATAACATGCCTTAGAAACTACCGATTCGAAAGGAACCAATGAGAAAAAAGTGTAACTTCTAACAAACAATTTGATGGTGACAACCAAATTTACGAATGGGTAAAAATATAAAATATAGAACCATCGGCGTAAGACCTTATTTCGTATAACGTTTACATTTAAAATGGTCTTGCAAGTAAGTAATTTAAAATGAACTTATACAGTTCCAATCGGTGTTACCTATAGATGCCACCATACCTCTGTATTTCGGCTGAAGATACTTGAGCCAACGCTAACAGTGCCAAAACATTTGTCATTTGGTAATTAGCGTTTACAAGTAAACTCCGTTCAAATGAAAATTGAACAGCTATGGCTGTACATGTTAATTTCGGTATTCAAAAGACCGTAACTTTTCTAAAAATTATTGTTGCAGCTTGAAATTTGAGGATCGGAGTATTTTCGTAAGGGTAATAAAATACAAAAATGTCAATGTAAAAATGATGTGTTGAAAAAAAGTGTTCAAATGAATTAGATACAACATTTTAACATGGGACAGTGTACCAGAAATTTGTTCCTAATGATATGATGATTTTACACACTTTACATCAACACCTGCAGTGTGAATTACTAATAACATAAAACTATTTTTATCTGATTGCTTCTACCAAAAATACTCATGTGTAAATTTATGTATACAAATGTTATAGATTTAAAAACTAAAAATTTGGGAGCGTGGGAGAATATTTCGGTTCCTAATTCCCTTTAAAAAGGTGTTCATTAATATATATATATATATACTCTTCAGTCCTTCCCAGTAGTTATACTAGAGAGCACTATCCATTCTCAATGCAGTGACACCACAACAAACTGCTATCAGTCACAAAGTATCACGTAAATTCCGTTCAGGGCCTAGATTTATTCGTTCATTAATCTCTACTGTAGTCTTTCACACCATTTTAACCCTTTCTATAAAATTAACGCAATAAATTCCTATATACCTTAGTTACCTTATACTGAATTAAATTCATGCATTTCGAAAAAGAATCAGAGCTTTTCAAACCTTGAAATAGTTACCAGTTACTAATCCAGCCTAATATTGCCAAATAAGCATAACATTTTTTAGACACCTTTTTGAAGAAACCATACGACAGTTTTGAGTATTAAAGTTCAATCAATTTGATCCACCACGACTAAGGATGGAGACTAATGGTGAGTCCAGTCTCTTTCTTGCTATATATGTAAATCAATAAAGATCTATAATCAAACCTAGATCATACCATACCATAATCAAAAGTAAACCTCATCTTTTTTCCGTTTTGCAACGAAAAATACGTATTTGCAGTTTGATCAATTTCAGCTTTGACATCAGTTTAGCATACCATAGAAATATTTCTTGTCCCCAAATAAATTCAAAAGCGGCAAATAAGTACCTCAGACATTACAAGCACAAAATGTTGGGTTTTGGGTAACAGTCTGTGTCATGGTTGGCTTGGTAATGGTAAATCTTCACCCGTAGAAACATTCAGGTCTGTATTTGTGGGTACTTGATGATCCAGTTGATACTATGTATAGACAAAAAGTGCATGCTAAAATTTCAATCGTACATATAATTCACACAAAAATGAAATTAGATAATTAACTTTCGATAATTAAATTTCAAGATATACTTATAAATACTGCTGAAAAACTTACCGTGACACAACTACATTGAGTTATGTTATTGAAACTTGGTGATAATCATCCTTGCACGTTAAAGTGTATACGAGAATATTAAGTTTACAGTTGCATGCCTTTAGAAAGCGTAAACATGAACTGGACCCACAAACTACTAAATATGTAGTACTGTCCTATAAACAAAGGAATTATCAGAATTAATCATAATTTCAATCAACACAGGCAGCGATATTAGTTATACAAATACTACAAAAAGTGAAGACGATGCCGTGTCCTCTTGCTATGACTTTCTAAATGGTCGCACTAGATTCAGTTTGGCATGCTAACTATAATGGTACCAGTCAATCAAAATCTCGAATGGTTACGTACACGGACTTGTTGACAATTAATCACCTCTAACACCTAGTCTTCCAATTTAGGGTCACTTGTAAAACCAGATCACCCCAATTTGACAAATGTCATATTTTTACCGAATCGACCACAGCTTGGTGAAATAACAAATATTTGTAAGATAAGTTGATATGTGGAATTTGGGTTTCATCAGACAGCTGTAGCCCAAAATGGACAAATAATTGTGACCTTCACAGTATTGGAGCATTTATGGTATCATGGTGTTACCTGTTAAAAGAGGGGCAACCATTATAAACTGCCAACCCTTTTTAAATCCGAGATACAATTGAAATAGTGTCACGACCTTAAACCCCCATGACACCATAATGGGACTGAAACTCTGCCAACTTTCCATACAAACATGAGTAATTCCACCTTGTTTGAATCTAACCCTAGGGAAAGGGAAATGTGACATTCGTCAGTTTTGAGTTGTCTTGAAGTTAAGCGTGGTTCCAAAATGGAAGATTATCTGATTAATGATGTGTCCCTGCATCAAAAATAGTAAAATTGAAAACACTTTTTGCGAGCAAAAGCTGGTATTAAGTAGGTGATCTATTATTCTGAACACGTATTACGCTGGCTGCGTCTATCTATGAAAACATTCGGGATTCAGCAGGCCAAAAAGACTCTTGTGTGACTGTTTAGTAGGCTCTATCAAGCTACCACGTTGTCGTCATCATTAAGTACTTTTACTTTAATTTAAGCTGTTTCGAAAGATATATCAACTTAAAATGTTAGAAGATCAATAGAGTAATCAAAATTCCTGTTTTAGTTACCCAGATTCGTAGTAGGCTCTATCAAGCTACCACGTTGTCGTCATCATTAAGTACTTTTACTTTAATTTAAGCTGTTTCGAAAGATATATCAATTTAAAATGTTAGAAGATCAATAGAGTAATCAAAATTCCTGTTTTAGTTACCCAGATTCGTTCGTCGTGGTGTTGCATTGTTTTTGGTCACAAAGCCCTTAAAAATCTGCCAAGGACATCAACATCACACTTAATAGGAAGATTCTTAAAAAGTATGACTCTGGCGCACGAATAGGCCTACAGAGTCCTCGCATATTTCTTAGATTTTCTAAAGTATTCACAGAATGGACACGTTTAAGAAATAATTCTGTAAGAGTTATTTACCATTTTTTTCTAATCTTGTTTATCCATTGGAATCCAGGAGCTCAGGAGCAGAGGTCTCGGATGTAATTGTTATTGTCATAAACGTTTGGACCAATTCCTGCTGTTCCCCAATTTAAAACATCTTTGTAAGTGAGAATGACGAAAATTCAAGGTTGACTGGACTCTTATGAACTGCAAAAAAGTTGTGAAAATATCATTTCAAGAACACTTCCGGATAATTATGTCATTATTTACAGTATAATTTGTTTTATAGATTCCACAAATCTAATTGTCAGTATATTGGTCAAGGCTACAACTACTACAGTCCACTGTACAATTAACGAAATAACAAAATACATATGAATACGGAAACCACTTCAGTCAGAATACAATACTTACATCGCAACCAAGAAAATTATTGTCACCTATAACAAACTTGTACGTGGAAAAATAATTATACACTTGATATAAATAAATCTCTTGATGCGCGTTACCTTTAAGCAATAAAAATGCCCATATACGGTTTCACAATTTTAATTTAGGCTTGCCGGTTGTGTGTAATACGCATAATTATATTCAGTTTTAACATAATTTTTTTGGAATAAATGAAATCGTTTCCAGGAAAAGTGCTGCTTGAAAATTTTCTTCAAAATGGCTTCCAGAAAAACAACACAAATGAGACTTAAAAATAATTATACACTTGATATAAATAAATATCTTGATGCGCGTTACCTTTAAGCAATAAAAATGCCCATATACGGTTTCACAATTTTAATTTAGGCTTGCCGTTTGTATGTAATACGCACAATTATATTCAGTTTTAACATAATTTTTTGGAATAAATGAAATCTTTTCCAGGAAAAGTGCTGCTTGAAAATATTCTTCAAAATGGCTTCCAGAAAAACAACACAAATGAGACTTATTGAGCAAAACCAGAATAATGTCTTAAAGAGCGAGCATGAAAGGAGACACTGTCAACCCAAGCCATCCGAGCAGGTCTCATTGTCCGTTTTATTGTTCGAAGAAAGGATTTTATTTTATTTTGGCTTTGAAAGAGTACCTACCTGTTTACAATATCCGAGTTAATGTATTGCGTGCACTGGTTGCCCTGGTCGCTGTGTATGTAGTCTGTATGAATCGCACTTATGTCCTTTGCAAGGTGAAAAGTTCCAAAGTAACAAGTAAAGTACACATAAATCCGAGATATATGTTTGCTTCATTTTATGGTACCCTGAAGGCTGCAGCTTGTCCTTCAATACAAAAAAGGTTAAGGATGAATGATAAGTACCCATGAACATCAAACCAAGTACAAGTGCGAGACATGTTGGTCATTATGGACATTGACATCAGTCCACACCTATCTATACCTACCTCCAATAACACGTTGCACTTGTAATAATAATGTATTGTGACGTACCATCATAAAATATTATTGAGACACAATATTATCCTTTGCTCGCCTCGTGTCGTCTAGCATATCCGTATATATGAAAGCCAGGTAAGAAGATGCCCGTGACAAAAAACACAAATATTTTTGTTGATGAATTGAAGATACCTCATACTAAAAACGTTCCAACGGTTGCGAAGAGCCCCCAACTTGTATCCTTTCAAATTTTCACTTAGACACAGGTAGTTTACGTTTTGGAAAGCTACAAGTTGGGGCCCTTCGCAAACCGTAGCAATGGTTTTAGGATGCGGTTTTTAATTTCCTAAAAAAATATTTGTTTTTTCACGTCAGTATATTATGCCGGGCATCTTTTTGTACGGCTTCCATGTATACGGGTATGCTAGACGACATGAAGTGAGCGTAGAATAATAATAAAAATGAGTAACCATTTCAATCGATCGGTATAGTACCTATGAAGTTCTCGTATTGTAAAATATGCTGTATTGTTAAGATGTTGTTAAAAAGCAACTTCAGATATATTTTTCAAAATATTTAGTTAATATAATGTTGTCTGGTATAACTACGCTGTGGTTTACCAGCAAACTAATAATAAGTGGTTTACATGAGCTTCAACGACTACGAGTGATGGCATACTAGTAATAGGAATACCATCGTTGTGAATTGTGATGCATAAAACACAGAGCAAAAAAAAACATTTTTCTTTAATCTGTCAGCTTTGTTGCATGGACCGCGTACATACATGACGACAAAGGAGAGAACTGCTGAACGAAAATGCACTTTGCTTCGTTCCTGATCTCTCTCCACCCCAAATTTTGCATTGGGAAACTTCCTCTCAGCGGATGGAGTACAGGACAAAGAGCTTCCCACATGTAGAAATAATGCAGCCAACTGTCAAATGCACATGTAGACTGTTTATTTGTGCGCTTTCCTTATAATGCCCTTGAATTTCATGGTTTATATTATTACAATTTGTTGTAGGATTAAAATTCAGCAGAATGTACAAGCACAACACTTTATGCTCGATGAACTGGAAAAATAACCCGACGACATGAGATAACTAATTCACTGTCGTCAGGTGTTTTAAAAATTGGACGCTGCACTTGAAGATGAAATACTTGATAAACCCGTTTTGTCTCCAGGTTGTGTATTTACCAAATTCTCAAGGTCAATGCCACCATACAATATCTTGGCATTGCTGTATAGTAATCACAGTTGTACTCCTACTGCCAAGATAATAAGTATATATTTTCTAAACTTTGTAAAAATGACACTGTTTTTAAGTTGTATCGTAGTGTGTGTAGTAGTAGTATTGTCTGGTGTGCCTACTTTTGGAAGCGAAAGTCAAAAAGTAGATCCTTGTTACCCCCAGGATCACGAGGACTACCCATCATTGGAAATCTGCACCAAATTTCAAAGAACGCCTCCATCACACTTTCCCAATGGGCGAAACAATATGGGAAGCTGTACACCATTCATACGGGAAACAAATCTACTCTAGTGATAAATGACGCCATTTTACTGAGAGAGTTATTTAGACAGACAGACCAATGGGCGAAACAATATGGGAAGCTGTACACCATTCATACGGGAAACAAATCTACTCTAGTGATAAATGACGCCATTTTACTGAGAGAGTTATTTGGACAGACAGCTGCAACTGGAAAGTTTCGTTCGGAAATTTTCAACAATATTTTCGGAGGACCGTACAGGATTGTCCTATTGTATGTAAAAGTTATTTTACCATTCTTTTCTAATCTATGCTCCTCCATTTAAAACATCTTTGTATGCGAGAAAAACAAAATCCAAACTTGGCTGGTCGTGGATGAACTGCAAAAAAGTTAAATGTGAAAATATAATTTTCGCGGCAATATGTCATTACTTGCAGTATAATTTGTCTACTAATTCTACAAATTTATTTGTCGTTATATTCGTCAAGGCTACAACTACTACGGCACATTGAACAATCAACGTCATTATAACATACACATGAACACGGAAACCACTTTAGTCAGAATCCAATACTTACATCGCAGCCAAGAAAATTATTGTGAACTGTGACAAACTTGAACGTAGAAAAATAATTGTGCACTGGATATAAAGAAAACTATTGATGCGAGGTTCTTTTAAACAACAATAATGTCCAAATAGTACGGTTTAAAAATTTTGAATTAGGCTTGTCGGTTGTGTGTAATATCGATAACTATATTGAGTTTAAAATCATTTTTTAAATTGCAAAATTTGAAATAAATGAAATCTTTTCAAGGAAAAAAATGCTGCTTGAAAATATTCACCAAAATGGCTTCCAGAAAAGCCACACAAACCCAAACCCAGTAAAACCCAAATTATGTCTTGTCATGTATGAGCGAGTATGAATAGAAGCATTGTAAACCCAAGCCATCCGAGCAGGTCTCATTGTCCGTTTTATTGTTCGAGAAAGGATTTTATTTTATTTTGGCTTTGGAAGAGTACCTACCTGTTTACACTATCTGAGTCAAGTGTATTGCGTACGCTTATTGCCCTGATCGCTGTGTATGTAGTCTGTATGAAACGTACCTATGTTCTTTGGCTGGCTAAAAAGCTCCAGAAAAAGTAAAGTACACATAAATCCGAGATATGTCTGTTTCTTTTTATTGTACCCTGCAGGCTGTAGCTTGGCCTTCAATATGAAAAAGGTCAAGAATGAAGGATGAGTACCTATGAACATCAAACAAAGTACAAGTGCGAGACATTCCGAATAATGACGAGTCCACACATATCTATACATATCTGCAACAACACATTGCACTTATAATAATTACGTTGCTACGTTTGCAACGGAAGACCACGTTTGAATTAAGGGGCCTTCCCTTGCAAATGTAGCAAAGGATTAGTATGTAGTTTACAAATGTTAGTATGATGAATACAAACATTTGTCGATAATGAATGCCGGGCACCTTCTTGAACATCAAACGAAGGCGAGTATAAATATGTTTTTCTAGGGATCTGTACTTATATAAATTTCTTGTATTGTAAAGTTTGTTGTATTGTTAAAAAGCAAGTTCAGGTAATAATTTTCAAATTAATTAGCTAATATGATGTTGCCTGGTATAACTAGGCCGTGGTTAACCAGCATACTAATAATAACTGGTGTACATGAGTTTTAGCGAACAACATAAAAAACATTTTATTCTGTTAGCTTTGTTGCATGGAATGCGTACATGACGACATAGTAGATAAATACCGAATGAAAATGCCCTTGGCTTCGTTCCTGATCTCTCTCCACCCCAAATTTTGCATTGGGAAACTTCCTCTCAGCGGATTGAGTACAAGACAAAGAGCTTCCCACATGTAGATATAATGCAGCCAACTGCCACAGGGAGACTGTTTCTTTGTGCACTTTCCTTATTATGTCCTTGAACTTCATTGTTTATATTATAACTAGTTGTTGTATGATCAGCATTCAGCTGAACTTAACGTTTTTGATTCAGAAGAGTTTTGTCGGAGAAGGGAGAAGTATACTCGTCAAATTTCCAAACTAATAATATGACAGGGGTTTGTCTAAGATAGATACAAACGGAGATTTTTCATACTTTTATACTTTACCACCGAAACTGACACTGATACTATTTCGTAAACTTGTGGAAATTGTGTAGAAAATTTTGT
>JAHZNB010006009.1:0-11962 GCA_027744295.1 Callyntrura guangdongensis
ATTTTTCAGAATGTAAAATTAATCTGGACTATTTTTTTGTCACTTTTTAACTTAAGTGCTTTAAATATCAATTCTTTATATATGTGATTGGATCACTTAGTTTTAATTTAGCAGTTAATGCACTTGGTTGCAAAAAGTTTTGGCTGGGAAAAGTATCTTCTAATGAAGTAACTAGATATATTACGATGTAACATGTAGACAGAAATGTGGTTTTGAACAACCAGGCGTGGTTTCTTCGGTTTAGAAAAATAAAGATTGAAAGTGTGTGAGTGACAAGTGAGTATACTTCTTAGAGATGGGTGGGGTAATGGGCACCAGCCCAAGGGAAAGAATTTTCAAATTGTCATTTAACCTTATTTATTTTACTTCATCATTTAAAAAAGTTCCATACCCATTTATGGGCCATTTCTCTAGTACAAATTAAAAAAATAGTGAGCGTGTTTCGCAGAAAACCAAACCCACACACACCATCAGGCAGGTAGGATTGAACTCCCACATTTAAAGTGTGAGAAACATAGCAGAAATGACATTGGTAACTGGGTTTTGTGGTATGACGTCGGTTAGCTCTGTTGAAGTTGTTATCTGGTGTTAGAACCTAGATAATTTACTTCGTAACCACTGTTAAAACATTGAGTAAGACTGTATAAACTTGGGTGGGGAAAACAAATATAAGTTACGTTCGACATAACTTAAATCGCTGTTGGGGTATTGTGGTTTGACGATGGAGAATGTTCAAAGAATGAAGAATTTGTGTGCGGGTTCATTTGAAAACGTCTCTAGTTTCAAACTCAAATGGATGAATCTAACGAAATAAAGGAAGCGTAGGCAGATTCACTGGAGTGGTGCTTGAGAATAAAAGTATGCATTTTGGAGGAATTTCTGTGGAAGCGAAAGTACACAATGCGCAATGATTACACTACTCTGTAAGGCTGTCAGTATTGAATGGGTCTGCTTTTCTTTCTTGTAACTTGTACGACATAATTACATCGAGAGCAAATAGTTATGGGCATAATTGCAGATATGGGCAAATAGAAACTGACAGTGGGAACGGTTTACATTTATGTTCAGTCACATTACATTAAGCTCTTTTCTCCGAAGCCTTTTTGTTAGTTTTACTCCGTTTTCAGAACCATGAATATATCAAATCTGGTGAAAGTTTGGACGGGGGTTGAGTAAGTACACTTTTGAAAAGTAGGGTTCCTCGTTATGTCAATAGAGTTTTAGTTGGTGCGGCCCAGCAATGGAAGGAAGATCCGGGACTAAAATGCCCCATAAAGCATGTTGAGTTATGTGATTTCTTTTTTGTGGTAGTTTTCGTTAACACATATAGTTGTCATTTTAGGCATTTCTCACTCATAGTCAAAGCGGGCCAACTAAGTTAACAATTTGTACAAATCTTGGCGTGTGGGGTAGCTTTCACTATGTACAATGTCCTTAACAAAGCTATGGAAAGAATTGTTCCCTTTTCCTTCAAATTATAACTAAATCTGACTCTACTTTTTATACCTCTTTCTTCAGTTTCTTCCCATTCTTAGAGTTCTTCCTTTCACTGAACAAAAGACCGGCAGAAGAAACTTAGCTAGAGCACTGCATCAAAAGGAAAAGTTACATGTACATGATATCGTGCTGCTAGTGTTCTCAGTATTTTAATGACAAAATGGAATTCATAGTTTTGATCTTTTATGGGGTAAGTATGTACCTATATTCACTTGTGTCTCACGTTAGCATATGGTTAGAATTGAAATGGAGCATGTGGATACAGGTAAAAGTCAACACTTACTTTATTGTACCGTTCTATGACTTTGCATTGTGGAATTCTTATATTTCTTTTAGTAATGTCTGTCTGTCTGTCTAAGTTAACGTAATGCGTTAATTACTCGTCCGTCATAAAATAAAGTTACAACAGGACAGATAAAGCAGTTGTACTGTAATTTCATTTGATTTCAACAATGTAAATAGAATATTTTGTTGATGCTTTTTTATACGACCAACATTCCAGTTTTATTATACATATTAAATAGACGTGCTTAATTGCAGTACAAAGTTAAATAAAAAATATGCATTGTAAATTTTTTCAATTTGCATTGTCAACTCAGGAAAAATCCTAACTTTATAATTCAGATCGTGAGTAAAGCTCATGGTGGACACAATGCAGTTGTCAATCACAATCAACCAAAAGTATAGACAGTAACGTAGCATCACTAAACGTATTATTATAGGTGAGCAATCTGTTTTACACTTTGGCCATTTTTTTTCTTATTAATAGTGAAAGTATACCAATCAATTTTTCCATCCAACAAGAGGTTAGGTACAAAAGCAATAAAGCTTGAAAATGGTGATTTATCTCATCAAGAGGACGCCCACCTGCCTGCTTGCTATTTACAACTCGACAAAACAATCTTGAGTGCTTCCGCTACTTTTTCATACCTGTCTTGACCAGGTATTCAGATTTATATAGAGATGATCTTTAATTTAGTACATTATTCTTCTTGGTGCCAGACAGCGTGTTGATAACGACGTAACAGAAATGGCCTGAAATATTTTTGGTACTATGCATCACAGTTCCCGCTTGGTCTGCGGTTAGTTAGTTTGTCTTACTTTTAGAAATTTCCAAGAATGTTTGTTCTTAGCATAATTTGCATATTTAAATGTTATTTCTTAGCATGTTTAAAAGTAAGCGGAAACTGCAATCTCAATCAGTTGTTTAGTATTTTACCAGTGAAAATGTTGTCACCCTCCAACTGCATAACTATTAAAGTTGTCGTGAGTCGCGACTATTCCGTTGTATACTAAACTAGGTACTTCTTACGACAAATTGGTCTTTCAGTTTAAACATTTTATCATCAAACGTTTTGATTATATTTTATACATCAGAGCCTGGGTATATCCGCACCTTGTAGAGCATGTTGGCGTGTGTTTGCAAGACTGCAAAACGCACTCGTTGAAAGCAATGCAATGTACAGTCATCATCCTATTTAGTTACCCATGTATCCAATATGTTTCTTTGTTCTCATGCTTTCACAAACACTTGGTTCTTTTGGCCGACTAAATTGAATGAGCGTGCTTTCTTTACTGTGCGTTTTGTTGAGAGCGTGAGATACAGAGAAAGAGTCCTTGTAAGGGCAACGAGCGGAAAAATGTCTTCTCATTCACCCAAGTTCACTTTTCTCTTTTCTTCTATTTTTTGCTACACCTCGGTTCGTTGATTCCAATGACTTGAAATCGCTTCTGGGGTTTCTATAGGTTGTTTGCTCGACATAGCCGCAAAGGTGTACAGAAAAATACCATGTAAAGAGATAGATGCATGCACAAAATACGAATGATGTTGTGGAGTGGACGCTTTTGTTACTCTTGGTTGTAATGGCACTTACAATTTACTATACTTACCGCAAAGTAAAGAAGGACACAAAGAAAGCTGTGTGTATGAACAACTTTGCAAAATGTATACAACACAAGCACAGATTATATCAAGGAGGGAAAAAGTTGCAGGAGATATTGGGATAGACAACGTACTTTGATAGAGCGTGCTTCCGAGAGCGGTACCGGTGTAGCATCACTACTCTTCCCTTTTGATTCAATTATATTTCTTCCAGATATCAACTTGAGTTGAGTGAACAGAAAGATAAAGTAGGCAGGATGGAAAGAAAGCAGAGAAAAGCTCTTATTTTTACTGGCATGCTTTTTATTTTTGTGTGTGTATTTATATCTATACACAGACGGCGACGTGCTTCTGTGATGTTGATGTCCCATCCCATTTGCGATGATAGTAAATGCGGGGATGAATCAAGACATGTGCGTAGAATTCGGCATAACACATAGAGACACATTGTATTGAAGTACGACTATTTCTCTTTTTCATGGGTGCCGCTAATCTACCGCTTTATTGGATTTCAGTGGAATAACGAAATGAGGTTTTTCCATTAGTTTCATCAAATTACCTCACGGAATGTGCATCGCTTACTGATATGCGATTTCTAATAACATCTTGTACTTTATGCAAAAAGTTACCAATCTGCTGCGGCATGTTTCAAGGTTCAATAGATTTCGTTCTGGACGTGGGCGATATTTTTGTCTTGTTTATTGATCCATGAAATTGGCAGGCAGTTCTTGACATTTTCTATGGTACATAAGTTAGATGAATGCTGAACAATCAAAGTGGTCCACTCTTCTGAAGTACTAACCCAGTCATTCAAGAAATCTGTAGCAAAATTGTCACAGTTAGATTTTTGTCAGTAATTGTATGTCTGTGGTAAAGTGCCCTTTTCAAAATAATTGTGTCTGGCACCATAAGTTTCATTTCATTTATATACGTTACATTACAAACAGAAATAATTTGTGTGGGTAAAAGGAAAAAACTATGTGAAAAAATTTATGCGAACTGGGTACATTTATTTTATTTGATGTGACGATAGGAAAAATTATGAAACTTTCATTTCTGATGGCATAGATAGAGAGTGAAAGTCTCAAACTTTATTTATGTGGTCGGTCACTTATAAAATTGCTTGCTCGTCATCAAACAAACTCTTGCCGCGTATGTAAAGTGAAAATCAAATTTTTACCGTTGTGACAAGTTCTTATAAAACAATAAAGTGGTAAAATAGTTTTAATACATCGCAAAATCTAGTATATTATATTGCGAAAATAAAAAAGTTTTTCGTGCGATGCCAGACTCAATCCTTTAGAAACTGGTTCTTGTTTGCATGCTTTTCCTTCTTTCATGTAAGGTGCTATGGACCTTGTTTATTTATTTATTAGCGTACATTTGTCGTGTTTTTGTCCTGTTTGTATTTTGTGAACTAGAAAGACAATTTTTGTTTGCATGCTTTTCCTTCTTTCATGTAAGGTGCTATGGACCTTGTTTATTTATTTATTAGCGTACATTTGTCGTGTTTTTGTCCTGTTTGTATTTTGTGAACTAGAAAGACAAACTTTTTGGATAGGATTCAATTTCAACGAGCATCAATCTCACCATCTTCCAATTTTCCATTAAAACCACTCACACGAAGCTTAGTTCATGTTTGAGGCAGCAAAGCATAACTTCTGAGATTTGCCAAAGGGAAACACAGTCACCATTACCTCAAAAACTCATGTTTTCACTAAATAATCATCAAAATGTTCTGGAAAAGCTTCTGCACGCTAACAAGTTTATAGAAATAGAATGTAATTTGATTTATTATTTCTCCCTCTTTTAGACATCTCCAAACCACGTCTTTTGCTGATATTTTTGAAGCTTCGCTGAACAACACCAAAAACCTTTGCGTCGTTATAATAGCAAATGGTGACAAACGAACGCTACTAACCCAATTCAACGTAACGTACATAGCGTAGTTTTGGGGGAAAGTGAAACAGCACATAACATTGTAAATATTATATTTTACTCTAAAAATTTTACTTTTACTTTTACTTCTTTGCATTGTTAACAAGTACTTTGGTTTACGTCTCTTTTCTATCTATTCACATGTATTTTGATTTAATATTATTTTTGTACAGTTATTGCCCGTTTTGGTAACGGTTTACAACTTTGTACTGTCAGTTGTAAGTTATTTAAGTTTCTTAAGCTTAATTCTAATGCTGTTTCATTTACATTTCCAACGTACTACTTTATCGATGAATTATTACTGAGAATATGCAGCTACTACAACCACTTTAAATGCGTGGGCTACCAAAGTATCTGGAAAATCAAGTTCATTCCTGATCGAATTATATTTTGAGCTCTTGACCTCAAACAATCGTGACCACGTATACTGTATCTGTAACAAAGGTTATTAGGCGTGATTGAATGCCAATAGGATCCCAAAATATTCTAACATGGAATATTATATAAACAGAACACACCAACTTTTGGAAAAGCACATATGCAATTATTTGTCCGTGAATGAATGAGAAAGGACAACTCTCCAATAACAAAGGAACATCTGTCTGTGCTCTACACGCCTCCAAAAGAGTAGAAATCTTTTTAGTGGTGATGATTTGTTTGTTCTTTGTAATACTAGTGGAGTAACTTTATCAACGTTTTAATGAAAAGTGAAATTGGTATACTTTTATTTTGCTAAAAAATTGGAGGAAAAGCATGTGTACTGCCTGTGGCATGAAATATACATATTGTGGTGTTTGTTTCATAAAGACAAAATCAAACAAATCACAAAGATTTTATTTCAGAAAGTGAAAATGTAGATTGGTAAGTGAGAAGAAGTCGGTATAAGCTTTTGTTATGTAATGTTTTGATGGGGTGTGATAAAAGTCCAGACTACCCTACTTGGTTGAAGATAGTATAGTAGTTCACCAAACACTCCTTAAACTAACAACTCGGTGAACATTTCGAGGAAAGTTTTTTAACCACCAGATGATAACATAGTTTCATAAAACCTCATCCATTCTTTTGTACAGTTCTTGAGCGAAAGAAAATTTCATTGCAAGCTGGTACTTTTTTCTTCTTTGACTGCTGTAATGTTTCATGACACAAAGAGCAATATATAAGTATTTCTCTTCTTCTGTTCATTCCTTTGCCCTTAAAACTAGTTTGTTCTCCTGAAGCAAAACGACTTTGCGGAGATGCCTAGGCATTTCCACGGGAGAAAGTTTATGGTTCAAAGAAGATGCAAGATAACTCTGTATACAACACAGGAAAATGAGCACGAATTTTGGATATAAAGTAGTATGAACCCATGTATCAAGCAGTATAATAAACATGAGGATCTAGCTAGCATAAGTTGGATGAAAACTTTCCTCCTGATTATGATAAAGAAGTCCTCTTGAGCCTGTTTTTTATTTTGCCCTTGCGTATCTTATTCTAACAGAAAAAGAAAACAGAACAAGGGACAGGGGTACTTGAGTAGAGCACGTATTCAAAGTGCAGAGCATGTAGGCAAGGCAAGATTTTGGTTGTTTTCATATAGGATTCATTCTGACTGTCTCAATAATACAAAAGGAATATAATGGCAGCAATAAGAGGAAAAGTTCGTGCGTGGAAGAAGTACCTGCCGAAACATCAGTAGTCTAATCCCGAAGTAATATATTATGCAAATCAGAAAAAATATACTCTCTTGTGGAATGCACAATTTTCCTTTTGTATCTCATTATTACTCTCATCAATATAAAAATTCTGCGAAACTCGGTACTAGATTCACTCAATTCCCAAAAGTCTTCCCGATTTTGAGGAAAAATTAAAAGTTGCTTCTGCTTTCCTGTTTTATGTCTTCTATTTATAATAAAACGCACTTTTCGGGTCAAAGCAACCAAGTTTTTTGGGGGCAAGAGTAGGGAATTTCGTTTTTCAACTCTGGCACTGAGCATAAACTACGTTTTCTCTGTGGTACATGTAAGAGTACGTAACAAGTCAAAAGATAATAGAGGGAAAAGAAATGCGGCAAAACGAGCCATGCATGCAAGAGATAGTTACCCCAATTTCACCTTAATGTGCACCAAAAAGACCTTCAAAAAATGTCTACATTAAGTGAAGTCACAACAACATAATTTTTTCAGAACACACTACTTTAGAAACCTAACGGAAGATTTCTTACAATGGTTTTCGTAGAAGCGATGGAGTCTTCATTTCCTTTCCGCTTTGAACACAATATAAAAAGTTAAACTTTGTACCGCGGTATAGGGTTTTGCTCATATTGTTGACGCGTATTTCACTCTAAAGCAGGTGTATTTACTCTCAGCGTACACTAGCTTTTCGTACTTTTGATACCGCATATCTTAAACAAACTTTGTGTTTCACTTCTGAAGTTAATGGCACAGAAATCGGCAAATGTTATAGCTTTGCAGAAACGTTGTTTCTCTAAAGCAGTACGGAAATCTTTTTTGTATACACAATACACTATGAATAGATTCTTTCAAAGGTTAAAAGGTACATGCTTTATTTTCTTTAAATATTGGCCCATCTTAAAATTAGTAAAGCATCTAAATTGCCAATTGGAAAATTATTGTAAATGGAGAACGGTTCTCCTCTAGAGAGCGCTTTCATAAATATTTATACTAGCAAAGCAGGTGCAAATCTGTTACAAAAGACTTTCGCAGTTAAAAACCAAAGGATGCTACATTTAGAGTTAATGCGGCAGACACAAAAGAAACACACCACTAGCAACGCTGCAATGTGGTCGCAGTTTATGATGTTTATCTGAACAGAAGTAATGCAATTGCTTATACAAGTGTAATTTAGTCTCTCATTCGTACTTTTTACAGTCATTGTGCATGGGTAAATAAAAATTACTCGCATTAATAAAAGGCGTATGTAGGTATTTGGATGATGTTCCTGGAAGCCTGCACGTTTCCGCTGAAACATACAGCGATAAAAAGATATTTAACAATAATAATAACAAACATTCCAAGCATACCAACAAGCTATTTTGGCACATTACGTAAGTTGTAATTGGCTCTCGGGCTAGACTACTGTGAGAGGCTTAAGTCGTAGTAGGAGACTCATCATGTCATATGTACCCATTGGCATTAAAGCGGATTACAAGAGTATTTAGGACAACCATGAATCAGTCTCTTTGCTTTCCGTTTTTAGATCGCAATAAAACTTCTACAGATTATCATACTAACAAGCTGTATCCTTAAGTTTTCCTGGTTGTGAAAATATCAGCCATCAAAAAGCATAGGTGCGTAATAATAGCAATTTCAAGCTTTCCCGCAAAAAGGAAACTGTTTCACCCATTTTAGTTGCAGGCGAGGGACGTAAAGTAAATGCCAGAGATAGCTATGCATACCACGCTCGTACAATAAGTTAGGCTTAGTACCGCGAAGGAAAGGGATGCATGTAGTAAGTACGAACCTGATCGGACAATGATGAAGAAATGATCAGTCTCTTTGCTTTCCGTTTTTAGATCGCAATAAAACTTCTACAGATTATCATACTAACAAGCTGTATCCTTAAGTTTTCCTGGTTGTGAAAATATCAACCATCAAAAAGCATAGGTGCGTAATAATAGCAATTTTAAGCTTTCCCGCAAAAAGGAAACTCTTTCACCCATTTTAGTTGCAGCCAACTGACGTAAAGCAAATGCCAGAGATAGCTATGCATACCACGCTTGTACAATAAGTTAGGCTTAGTACCGCGAAGGAAAGGGATGCATGTAGTAAGTACGAACCTGATCGGACAATGATGAAGAAATGTGAGAAGACCCAACTACAGATGAAGATCTCTACTTTCATTTTGAAGTATAAATGGAGGGCACAGCTCTTTAACTTTCCCACGGGTGATGTCAGGAAGATGATGATGGAAATGTGCAATCAAGTTCTGAAATCGGTAGAAGGTCTAGAAGGTCGTAACAGAAACGAGAAAAGTATAATGAGTACGTTGAAATTACAAAATATACAGCATAGGTGTCGTATTAGGTTTACTATCTATCTATCTGCATAAGAAATAAATGAAGTTGTGTTACTTGCCCGGATGTATACGTACAATGTTGCCGCGACGTTTCTCACCGGGTGTTCACTGGTTTCTTCCTTCGGGCTTATTGTGTCAGAGTGTTGCACTGTGAACCTAGCTATACATAAACAAGTGTAAAATTTTCCACCTTAAGCTTTAATTCTGGTAAAATTAACAAATTAATGTACCAACATTAGAATACTAATTACAAGAGTGGGTTGAAACAAGGTTACAATATGTGTGGTATGTACAAACTGCTCAAAAAAGTCAAGAAAGTTGTTTTATACAAACGGTCAATCTCCTGTAACAGCTAGAAGGATGTTCCAGGAGGAGTCTGAATCCCAGTAGTAGGAATTAAAGTAAGCCTGATTCGAATATATTATTACGAACTGTAAGCAAAGGAGTTATTATACATTTTACCGCAGCTTTGCTGAATTTTATATTTAGGTATTTGAATAATTTACATGTTTTACTCGCTAACTGAACTAATTTTAACGATTGCAAAAATGTTTTGTTCTCTTTCAAGCAAGACGGAGCTGGATTTTCCTACTATGAGAAATGAGCTATGTCGACAAAGAACTGGTGAAGAGAAAAGTAAATCAGTTCGGTGATAACAACAACTTTCCTCCGGACAAAGTAGAAAAAATATGAGTTCGTTTGTTTGTTTGTTTGCTTTTATAGGTAAAGTTTGGAATACTGCGTCCGATGACAGGTACGTTATTGTAATAATTATTGGTAATACGAATTCCCTCGATTTTTACTGTCAATAATGATTTATAAAAGAAAAATATGCTGGTGTAATGCTCTTACGTGTATGTGCATATAACGCGCACTCACACACTGAAAGAGTGGTGATTATACAGCTCTCACATGGGGGTTTTCGTTTATTTACTGTTGTTGAATTTGTCCATGTGAGTGAGTTCTATTGTATGCCTGACTGCCTGACCAGGCACGTCTCTATATCTGTTGCATTACAGTGCGATGACAAGCAAAGCCTCTTCAACTTTCACAAGACCACACTAGATAATATTGTGTTGGTGGGGAAATGACGACGAGAGAGGAGGTTGTAGTCTCACGGGCTGACTATTTCAGTATGGCGTGCTTTCCTCTTCTGCCTTCTGCTTCCCTTCTCACACGAATCGTTTTGTTGGATGATGATGTCAATGAGCATATCCATTTGAAAAGGAAAGGCAGCAACATCAGCATCTCTCATTCTTTCCTTTCTCTCCTCTCTCTCTTTCCCCTTACTGCTTTCTCTTTTCACTTACACTTTTCCCACGTTTCTTCACTTCTTTTCAACATGCTTACATGTGTATGGTGCTGTGGTGTTGTAGTGAGTCAGCCAACTAACAATAAGTTCATGATGGTGATATTCAGTGCGTACGCCAACTATATCGCTTAACTCAAGGCACGTTTTTTACCTTACTAACTACATAATAATATATCAAAGGTATATTAAGCAATGATGCCCTGTCATTTGGGACGTGGTAGAATTTCAAAGCTATTAGCTTTACAACATCGTAAACTCAGTCAGTTTGAAAACTGGGAACATCGATAGTGTGGTTGTTATTACTATTGTTTTATTATTACTACATATGAGATACGAGTATTATAGTTTTATTATTGTTATCATTGCATTTTCGGTGAAATATGGCAGTAGTAATGGTATAGACTTTCGCAGAAAAGATGATTGTTTTCTATCGATTACTTTTCTTGGTCTAGTATAAATATCCAATTCCCTTGTCATTTCCCTTCTGGCGAGAAAAGATTTGACATATATAAGGGCAATTCTTTCGTTTTCATGTAGTAGTTGGAAAATGATCCCTCCATTTTTCAAGATTTATGCTTCTCATTGCTGTCTTGTCTTAGTGGTGGTTGCAGCGTGCATTCTTTGAGCATAGCGGAAGGAATAAAATTTAGTATGAGAAAAAGAGAGACCGAGAGAGAAAGAGAGAGCAAGAGACGAGCCGATGTAACATGAACATGACTCAAGTAGGCTCTGACCGTGTTTCCTTTTCCCCCACTTTATTATCTCGCTTTGAGCTTTTTTACTCCGTTTCTAAGTTGGACAGTGCTTGGCAGTAGCGAGAAAAAAAGGAGAAACTTGTACTCATACTCACATTCTTCCTACCAAACCCTGGTCAAGCATCGTTTTTCTGTAATATGAATGCTTGTAGGAATGAGTCGACTGGTGCATTCCTGGTGCCCCAGTGTTTACGCTTCCGTTGCTGCTGTGCCGAGATGCTTTTCCCCTTGTCCCTCTAGTTTCCTGGGACTTGTAGGTTCATTCTACTTGAGGCTCTTCTTTCGAGTAATGTAATAATAATAGTTGTAGGAGTGTAAAAGTAATAGAAGACACATATAGATATTATATGTTTATGTACTAGCCATTACTGGTTACGTACTTTCTAATGTTCGTCTATTTTCCGCCTACTATTAGTACGGAGACTCTTCTCGTATCTTTTACAATATTTTGTACAAAAAGGAAGAATAGTGGAAAAATTATGAACCAAAGGGAAATAAAGGCTGCTGCAAATATAAATATGTACAGTGGAAACAGATTCTTGTACAACTTATTCCAAAGAC
>JAHZNB010006010.1:0-66705 GCA_027744295.1 Callyntrura guangdongensis
TCTATCTTGGAGTTGGAATCGACAGAAATGTTGTCATTCAGTGTGCTCATCTTATTTATTTCCGCAGGTTCTTCCGTCAACAACTCTGTACTTTTACTGGCTAATTCATTTTCTCCAGAGTCGGCTAAAATTTCGTCGTGCGATTGTTCATCTACAATCATATTATCTGTCTCAGTTGCATTTTTAGTATTATTTTCCCCGAATTGATGCAACTCATTGTCATTTAAAACTTTTATTCTATCAACATTAACAGTGTCTACTGATGATGACACTTGAGTTCCTTCAAATTTGATAAGTTCTGTCCCATCATTCCTGTTATTTATTTCCTCAAGTTGACTTGTATTTTCATTACAAGATACCACGATCGATGTTTCTTGACTTTTTATCGGTTCAGTCACATCTGTGTTTTCTGGCTTGTTGTCAGTTATTACTAAAGCTTCAGCTGTCTCGTCACAATCGGATGAACACGCTTCCTCTATATTTTGCGGACTATTTAAAGCGACACCGACCAAAATTTCATCAACTGGGGCTACTAAATTTCTTATTTCTACATGTATTTCCAGTGGTGTGTCATAAACTTTATTGTCTAATTCTTCTAACTTGGAGTCTAGTGATGCATCTTCGTCTGATACTTTTATTTGATCATATACATTTTCTGGCGTGGGCAATGGGGAATCGTGCTGCTCGTTTTCATCTAAAATTTCTACTTTATCTACGTTATCACAGTCTTCTGTCGATGAGTTTAAAATTTCATCAGATTCGTTTAATGTGTCCACGTCGTTCAAAATTTTGACATCGCCTTCTTGGTTACATGGCTGCCGCAAGGACACTACATGATTAACTACTATCATTCCCAAGTCATCATCATCTTCCTGAACGTCATTATCTTCAAGCGAAATTGGGGATGATTGTGTTGTGATTGGGGAACTCTCTTCAATCTTCTGCAACTGTAACCGACACAAGTATGTTATTGCAACCATATTTAAGAATTGTTATGTAAATACAAATGTTATGTTAATAAGCTTACCTCGCTATCAATTTCTGTCTTGGTATCTTCAACAAAAACTGGCAAACATTCTCCAGAGTCTTTCTCACTGTAGGTAGCCACTAATGTAGCCATCAAATCCGTCTCCCTCTCCTCCTCAATATAATCAGGTATGATGCACTCAGGTTTGTCGTCCTCCAGTTCTTTCAAGGTCTCGTTAATTTCTTCGTTTTCTTTAAAAATTTGCGGTGGCGAAGGAGGAGTTGCTGCTTTCTCTGACATGCTATTATCAGACTCTTCTTTCTTCGGAGACTGTGCTACTACAAGCGTAAGAGTAGGTCTTCTTTCTAGATCATCACAAAAGTTAAATGCACGTGGTCTATTGAGCTCGCCAGCTTCTGGCGAAGTTGTCTTCTTTACCAAGTCCCCCTTTGAAGTGTCTTGTTCATTACTTTTTCTAGTACTACTCCTTTTCCTAACTAGAGGTCTGACAGTATCCTGGTCATCACATAATCTAAATGTTAGTGGATTTTTGGTTGCTTCATCGGTATCTTTTTTCAGGTTTACGTTGGCCTCTGAAGTATCCACATTATTACTCTTCCTCCTACTACTCCTTTTCCTTGTGGAGACACACTCTACTGTGATTGGCGGCGACGGAGGGGTAGGAAGACGTTCTTGTTTTTTGTTCTTACTCTTTTTCCCTTTCTTCTTTTTTGACTTTTTCCTCTTGTCTGGTTCTTCTGCTTTTGTTAGTGTTTCTACAACCACTGGTGGTGTCACTCGCTTTCCTTTTTTGGATGTGGTTAAATTTTCTTTTTTGGGAGTTATTAAAGAAGGTGATTGCAAGGAAGCTCTTTTCCCTTTGACAGGGTCTGATTGTTTTGCTGGTTTGCCTTTTTTTATTGCAGGAGATTTTAAAACGACGGAGTTTCTGAGTTGAATTTTACTACTTTCAGTCTCTTTTGAACGTGATGCGCGGGTTGTAGGTGGGGAGAGTGGTGGGGTTAATATTACACGACGTCGAGGGGAGGGCGACGGTTGTTTTGATTGGGTCGTAGTAGCTGTACTGCTTGATGTACAGCTAGTACTGGGAGAATTTTTCATAGCTGTCCTAGGCATCGATAAATTTTGCTGACTGCCGGGTCCTCCCAGCAGTATAGATCTATTAGGTATATTATTAGGCACGATTCCTCCAGGTGGCATTAAATCCGCATTTTTGATTATGTTGGATCTGAAATTGGGTTAAACAGCATTCATAATTATGTGGTTCATTTGGAAAGAAAATAAGAATCCAATATCATTAATTAGTTCGTCGAAACGATGTATCATGAAAAACGGAACGACTGCTGACGTGAAAACGGAAAAAATATACATGTAAATCAGCGCGAATAGCATATCGAAAACAATTCTACATTTTTAACTTTTTAATTTTTGTCTGGGTCAACTGACTACATATTGGGAGAAAGGGAGCCTTTCTTCTGCTGCTACTTTTGTACAGAAGTTGTGGTGGGAATGCGAGCGAAAGCGCAGGCATGAATAAACAACTAACTAGCATATAATATAGGTATAGGTATATGACACGCTGACACGCCCAAATTAATTGCGAAACCCCCTCGAAGCTGTGTGATTATGCTCTTTCATACGGATTATGTATTTCCATGCTACATGCCGCATTTTTCGTGTTTATCGTGAGTGTAGTACTCATTCTGGTCTGACAATTACAGTCGTACACATCGTAGTGAAAGGTGACACGGTACTGTAGAGAAGATTTGGAAGTTGAAGTTTCCGTCGATGACTTTTCAGATAAAATTTTGCTTTTTAATATTACAACTAGATGATTTGGTGATATGATTTTCATGACGCCAGCAGATGCAGGTAAATAATATGAATGTTGTTTCGTATTTTTTATTTGAAAAATGTTTATGCAGATAGAATATGAATATTTGCGAATATATATGTAATATATATATATATATAGCTGATGAAATTTTCCGGTGGTTTTCTTTTTTTACGTTGGCAAAATTACAGTTCCAATTTTTTAATACATAAAGCTTTTCTTTCAACTATTAATCACATATAGTAATTAACATTCTTACGACAATGACTAAATATTTTACCAGCTTCATCACCAGTGTAGTTTTTCACTCTTTTTCGTTTCCCGAAAGCCCTTTTCCCGTGTTTCAAAATGTCACTTGCCATTTCATCAACCAACAAAATACAACAGCAGCACACTACAGAGAAATATATTATCTCAATTCTGCTACCCTGCTCCTCTGTCTACTGTTCTATCTAGTGAGCGTTTTGGATTTTTTTGTCCTTTCTCTACATCTTTGTACACATCATATATTACATACATAGGAATTCTTACGCAACTTAGTAACGGCGTTGCCAACTTATGAGTTGGGGTTTTTGGCAAAAGTTAGAAATTTTGTGGACTTGTCGACCTTTATAAAAAAAGCTAAGGTTTAAGATTTTGGGTAATTTGGGTAATTCGGTGTTACAGGTGTAAGAATTTCCGTATGCATAATTATAAAATCAAAAAATGCAACAACAACAACAACATCGACAGTAAGCAAGCAAAAACATTGACTGACCATTTTCAGTCTCTACGACAATAGAATGATTTAAAATCCTACCACAGTTAACGTTACTGTGAAAAAAACTTATGCTAGTAATATTAACGTATTGGCAAACTTTTACATCCACAAATATTGAGGTTTTGTATAGTTTTAGTAATCATTATTTGTAAAATTTACAACTACATTTCCTGCCTTTGTAGCCTCATAAACTATAAA
Organism: Callyntrura guangdongensis; assembly: GCA_027744295.1. Classification (NCBI taxonomy): domain Eukaryota; kingdom Metazoa; phylum Arthropoda; class Collembola; order Entomobryomorpha; family Paronellidae; genus Callyntrura; species Callyntrura guangdongensis. Next base: position 3,781 of record JAHZNB010006010.1, read on the forward strand.
ATTATGCAGAGTATAATTAGTATTTTATGTTTTTTCATGAACAGTTTGGTTCATTAAAAAAATTGGTGGACATTTAAAGCTCTCGTTGAATACCAAATAATAATTGTCATAAAAATTAATTTCAATCAAATGAAAAAAATCGTTAAAAAAATTAAATGGAACAAAGCATATACATACTTTCAAGCTAACGTCTAATAATGCTGATATCAAGCATCTAGTAAGATCATGTTTTTCTAAATCGAATTTATATATTATAGTATTCTTATTTCTTGTATATTTGAAATTTTCTATTATATGTTAGGTATATATTTTTTACACTGTTGAGTATATTAACGTTCATTTGCTGTTTCTTAAACTGACGTAGTTACACATTGATATATATATATATATATGTAAATATATCAATGTGTCTATATATCAATATATATATAATATATATTATATTATGTAACTAGGTATAACATTTGAGGTCTGAGGGATTGAATTGTTTGGTATGATTGTTCCATTGCTTGGTAGATTGACCATCATCTCTCCGACAAGGTGAAATAATTTATTTTTTTGGGGTATTATTAATTATATTTAGCTGCAAATAAGTATACGATTTTTGTAGGATTACATTTGACTATTTTCAAGCTAATAATAACAATGAATCATTTTAGTTATGTAATCCTTAATTAGGAAGTACACGAAGGGACACAATTATTTTTTACACAGCTGAAAATCTTTGGGTACAGATTTAATTTAACATTAACATCTACGCTACTTTGATTGATGATTGACTTCACCATGTTGAGTTTCTGTAAGTCAGTTACACAGTTCAATATATTTATATATTCGGATGAAAGCTAAAAATGTATGTATTGTGTATTTATATGAATACTATATGTTAATATGAAATCATAAATCATATACATATATATTATGTATTTAACTATTATTTTGGTTGTAACTTAAATAGAGTTTATGTAATGTGTATGTGGGTATGTATGAATCTAGACAATTTGGATGAATCATCTCACTCATCGACTGTGGTACACTCTGCACGACGACATCATACACAATTATAAACAGAACATTGTGTAATTAATATGTATAGGATGATAACTTTGTTGTTGATCTTTTAATGTATGTATGCTCTTGTTTTTTTCGCGTCAAAGAAATCATTCTTCTTTCAGCAACATTGCATGTGATTCTTTTCCTTTTGCATGCATTTTAGCAACAGGAGAGTTTGTGCAAATTGAGAGGGTAAATATTGGGGGAGGGGGGCGGTTGTGGTGACACAAGAATATGAGAACGAATGTTTGATGCAGTAGATGTTGAAGTAATAACTGATGCCCTGCTAAATTCGGCAAGAACCGATTGTGGGTGTTGTACATGAGGATAATTGGTGCTCCTCGTTCCTCCGGTGTCAATACTAGAAGCTGCAGCAAATAGAGAGGACCTTGTCTGCCACTTTTTCCAGTGACAAAAAGGTGACCCCGGACCACTGTGAAACATTTCATAAAAAGAAGATTCAATAAATTTGTTGAGCACATAAATAAGCTTATTGAAACTTTTTTCTACGTCCATGTGTCAGTTCCGTCTTTCATGATGACAATGTAATATGTTATTATCTTTATATAGAGAAAACTATTTTTCCTGTAAGATCTAGAAAAAGAAATTAAAATCGAACTAGATGATGTTTTCTCTCTCGAGTGGTTGGTGCACTTACATCACGACAGAATTAACTTTGGATACGGGGATATTGCCGAGAGATTGATTATTGGTCGTTTGTTTGAGATACTCAGCGGCGGCTTCATTGGCGAGTTTCTTAGCTACCTCCTTGGGTTGATTGTGTGTGTTCTTGATGTGCCTATCCAAGTTATCTTTCCGTCGAAAAGCAGTTCCACAAATCCAACATTTGAATGGACGCTCACCTAAAAGTAGTATTCGCAAAAGAGAAAATAAGCTTTGTGATGGGATGGGGGCACTGAGAAATACAAAAAAACTGGTATGTTGAGTATGTACCCGAGTGAATGACTAAATGCCGACGAAGATCTTTGCTGTTAGAAAATGCTCTGGAGCATTGGTCACATGCGTAGGGTCGTTCGCTCGAGTGCGTTCTCAAATGAAGATCAAGAGTCCACTTCAACCCAAAGCTTTTCCCGCAGTGATTGCAACTGAACGGACGTTCGCCTGTAAATGCATAGAAATAGTAAGGGAAATTGTGAGGAATAGGGACAAAATATCAAAATTGGATAAAACGAAGTTCCTGGAAATTCCAAGCTGCGTGTTTTGTATACCTGTATGAGTGATAACATGTTTCTTCAGATTGGTCATTCCCGTGAATCGCTTGTTACAATATGTACAAGCAAATGGCCGTTCTCCTGTGTGAATCAACGTGTGAGATCTCAAAGCCTGAGCATTAGCAAACCCCCGGTTACATTCTTGACAAACAAAAGGTTTTTCTCCAGTGTGTGAACGCATGTGCCTGGTCACTTTACCCCGCTGATTAAATCCTTTGCCACATTTGGGGCAAACGTAAGGTCGTTCTCCAGTATGTGTTCGAAGATGGTATTCATAGTGACTCTTGGCGATGAAACCTTGCCCGCATTGCTTACATTTGAAAGGTTTGTCGCCCTTCTGGCAAAATTCATGGTATTTAATATGGGCCTTCGTTTTGAACTTTTTTTGGCAGACATTACATTGGTACATTGTAGGTTCTCCACCTAGTACAGTGATGTGATCGTGAATAATCACTGGACTTCGCTTTTTCTTCTTTTTAGGTACAGAGCCAACACCAGCTTCTCCATCTTCAAGTTTTATATCGTCGTCATCATCATCATCGCCATCTTTTGATTCATCTCCACTTCCCATTTCAGGAAAATATTCCTCATCTTTTACAACGTCGTTGAAATCGCAATCGGGTGGGGTTTTTTCCCTGTCTGAAGACGTTTTTGCAATACTATTGGAATGTACTACTGGCTCCTCTGCAGGTGATGACGTTGTGGAGGTATTTGAAAGTGGATCGGCAGGAAGATCACTGACATTCTGCTTACTGTTTTTGCTACTACTCCGTGTCAGTAATGCACTGAGACGGGAAGTGGTTGGTGTTGAGCTACTGCTACCGCCGCTTTTTTCTTCTGTGGCTCCAGATGAGTTACCCTTGGCAGAGGGAGAGCTAAGTCGGGAGGAAGAGGTGAAAGGTTTTGGTGGTTCCCTCGGAACGTGTGTGATATCAGGAGACCCACCACCACTGGCTATTTTGCTGTTGACAATATCATGATCTGTTTCTGCTTGAGAAGAATCTCTACATTGTCGCTTAGACAACGAGGATGACCCGGAACTACTTGATGTCCTATTTGACGTTGGAGAGGACGAGGACATACTTGAAGATTGTCCAGCAGGTACAGGAGTTACATGGGTCAATTCCTTCAATTGTGCTCGTGTTACTAATCCTCCGTGGCTTGTCGTTCCCAAAGAGATGCCTGAAGTACCAGGTGAGTTGCTGTTTTGAATACTTGGTTCATGTAATTTTCTAAGACTCATGAGGCTCTTGCTAAATTCAGAATCTTCATTAATAATTGATGTGTAGCTTTTGCTGTCCGTTGAGGGATAATCTGAAATACTCATGTAACCAGTCTCTGCCAGGTTTGGGGCCGTGAGCTCAGCCATAGTCTCGAAATCAATTGTAGCAGCGTACCCATCACTTTCCACCCCGCCGGCAATTGAAGTGGGGAACCTCAAACAGGAATCTGAATCTGCTGAATCAGAATACACTGATGAGCTTTGCCTACCAGTATCATTACTTGCCGACGAGCTTGGTGAGGATGAGGTAGGTCTTCCAGAATTGACCGAGTTCGCTCTAGAATTTGTTGCAGACTGTAATCGATGAGCTCCCGTGGCTCGACGTGTAAGATGTTGTACACCCCCCGACCCTGGTGGTCCTGTACCGTCCCCATTCGTGGGTCCATTCCTGTTGTTCTGGTTTGGAGAGTACGGACCAAAGTTTCCGTCGTCGGCTTCTCCGGTGGGACTGCTGTCTCCAGTGCTGCAAAGTGCGCATCCATCTTCTGACATAATAACGCAATTCCGACATTTTGCATGTCCACACGACTCAGTAACCTTCCGGTATTTGCTCGTGTTAAATAGTATTCCGCACTGAGGACAGCGGTCAATAATCGCGGCATTTCCGGGCTTTCCAACCACATTCTTACCTGGCCCACTAATTACCCCATTTACAATGTGGTTATGTTGGTGAGTAATTCCATCTGAATTGGAACTGCCGCTTCCCTCGTATGTAAGAGCTGGTTGACCTGATGGTAACGAGGGACCGACAACTGCTGAAATAGGTCGCTTGGAGGAAAGGCGGGAAGTGCCACTTTTCCGGACCATATCCGACTGAAAAAGTGTGCCATTTTTGTGTGAATTTTTAATTGTAACCATTGGTCGGGTGTAATAAAGTTTTTAAAATAAATAAATGAATACCTCCCGACATTGTAATTCTTGGCTTCATGTTGGCAGTCAAGAGCGAATGTCACGAATTATGATTTAAATTTTAGATGAAGTACTTCGTTGTTAACCGGAAATTACGTGTGTGGAACTGGTGATTGAAATGCAAAAAACCATTTACTAATAATTTGATAGCACATGTTTAATATGCATCATATCCGTCATATAATTTTGACAAATATCTTTACCTTTAAATCTTCGTAACACTGTTGACTTGTAATCTGAAAATATATTTAATTTTACCCAAATATTAATTTTAAAAAGGAACAGGAAAAATAAGTAAACATCGCGAGTGATTACACGCTATATCTTACTCCTACGAGTACGCTCAAAACTCTAAACCTGACTTGTTCTACCCTTTGACCTCGTACTTATCTGTTGTATTTTATTTTCAATTGAAACAAGTAACACGACACGAGTAAAAGAGATTAGGAAAAAACAAAATGGGCGAGGCAGCCATCTGGCTTCAGCCACATTTTATCTTTATTATTTTGGATATACACTTGCAATTTAGTAGAAAGAGAATGATCAAATGATTGAGTTACATTTGGTATTCTAATTGTGCTATCATTTTGAATCTTTCGTCTTTAACGCCAGTCATACTGGCAAGAATTCTGTTTAAAATTGAACCAGCCATACATCCATATCGTCATGGAAAGTATACATACCAAGAAGAATCTAATAGATTTTCAAAATTCTCAACGTTAAGGTTGTAAACTTTATCTCAAATTGATTTCGTTTCAATTAGTATCAATCCGACCTAATTGACTTTTACAGTTACAAACCAGAGAGAAATTAAAACGTAATTTTTGCCACGTTATCTTAAATTTTTTTAAAAAAATAAGTTAAAATTTTTATGACATTAAAAAACGGAATACGTTCGCCTCATTTGATTAAACTGTTAAGAGGAAATGAAGAAAATTTTCAAGATTGATTTTTATACCATCAAAAGTCTTAATTCTATTACCAATTTTGCTGTTTTATGCTACAAAATTTTCAATTTTAATAAATTGTAAATTTTATAGAAAATCTGAAATTTGCTCTTAGCAAAAGTAACACTTCATCTTTAATTTACACTCGATTTTAAGAGGTATCTATACTAACATATACTAGGTTATACACACAAATATGTTTCATGTGCAAACACAATTATCTAATTTGAACATTTTATTAACTATTTAATTTGCACATTTAATAAGGAATAATAGCAAAGCATCAAGCAAGCAAAAAGCATCATGCGGGTTTTTACCATTTACAACTACAACACAATTAACTTAACTATGACTTATGAGGGATATAACATACAACATATAGTCTACATTGATCTCACTGTATGTGTTACAACGTGATTATTTTTCGCCCATTTATATCCACGAAAAACCTTTCAAGTTTTATACGAATCCATGTGTGGTTTCTGTATTTTTGAGTGATAAATGGTAATTGATACATAAATTAAATATGTGTAGCATGCAGTTGTTTTTATACAAGTACTACGTGTCAGATTGTTTTTTCAACGACAAACTACATAATCATACAACAATGAAACAAGGTTATTAATCATTTATTATCTTTCTTATCTAATCAGCACCACCTATGCAGTTTTTCTAATTCTCATGTCATTGCATTCAATGGGAGTAAATTTGCCTTCTGTTAGCATTTATTAAATAATAATTCTCACCTTTTCCCTGAATGAAATGCATTCGTTCAGTTAATAGCAGTCCAAGCTAAGAATCCACAGTCAGATTGGCAGAATATTGTTTATAGAAATATTATATGACAGCGGTTCCGTTTGGTTTGATGAGGTAATGCCATTATTACTGTTGTCAGTATTTTCAGCTGTCCGACGTAAATAGTTTTTGCTAATGTTAGGTTAAGTTTGTAGTGTGGCCTATAGGTCAGTCACTGAATGTATGCCTCAGTAATCTCACCGCATTTTTTGTATTTCTTAAATTGCATGAATGAATGACATGGCACCGCACGCATGACATCATGATGCCACCCACTCTACCATATGAGTTTTGCATGAACAAGTGAATCTCCTCGTACTCATACACTCACAATAAAATGTATGTAATGTATGCATAGTATTCATTTCAATAGCGAATTTATTGCTCTCGGTATTGCATTCCCTGTGATTCCTTTTGATGCACGCTACAAAACTTGGCAGGGATGATGGTGACCAAGAGCATAAAAATGCCTATGCAATTGATGACTGCAACTTAGGAGTAACAGAGTCAAGAGTACTCTTCTATCATCGTGGGAGGAAGATAAATAATGCAGTTTTGGATGAAGAGAATGCAACACGCAAGCTTGTCGACTGGCTGACGCGTAGAAACGCCGTGTGAATCCATCTTTGCAACAAATGCGCTCGAGTTAGGGAGCTTGTTTACTTCATGTTGGGGTAACGATCCTAGGGAGATAGATTACTTGTATCATGATTTTCAATAGCTGTTTCCTCACCAAAGTTGTTTAAAGGATTTGCCAGCATTAAAATTAAAGAGACCGAATGTGTTACCTCTACCTATTTATTTGCATTGTACAACCAACAAAAACATTTCATGTGGAAAATACGCATTCTTTTGAAGTGATAAACTACTCAGGACCGACTATTTTATGTTTGTTTTGCCCTGGTTTGCGGCTTTTTATGTTCACCCGTGTCTACGCAATGCAAAATCTATGCGTACCTAGTCATACAATTAGAACGTATTGCGGTATCCATTTCTGTAATATTGTCGTGTCCGTACTATAGTGTGGCAACACGTCAATAAATAAAAAAATTTGCGCTATTTTAATTTGCTCGTTTTCTAGATCATGCTAAGTAAGTTATATTTAAGTTTTGCAAGGTCTCCTCCTGTTTAAATGTTAGTGGTGCTTTAATGTAACATTCCACATTCCCACAGAAAAAAAAAATTTGACAATGCACAAATACACGTTCCATAAAATGTTATGATGGTCTCACCAATTATCAATAATATGGCATTTTCGTTTCTCATGTGCATGTGGCTTGTTGATGGCAAACATGGTCACAACGATCCGATAACAACGATGACTAGCAAATTACTTAGAATTCAACAAGTAGGTAAGTATTGAACAACAAATCATATTTATTCCAGTGTGTCCAATGATATGCTTAGTAATGTCCTGCACTTCTAAAATGCCACGCGTTTGACATATTAGCTTAGATAGCTCTTTTAGTTAACCATCTAGGTTTATTCCACTTCCTACATAATTTTATGAGATCGACCTTGTGGTTTGTTTAAATAATGATACCATGAAATATGCTACCACTCATGCATACAAATTTTCCCGAAAAATCGGTATCAACCGCGTGCCAGGCTTGGCCTAATTTCGCCTTCAAGGTAGGACGAAAAACAAGTAGCATCCCCACTATCCGTACCAATCAGGCAACCCTTTTATGTGACCAAAAGCGAAACCAAGCACTTCCAGAATGATAGAGAGGAAGAGAGAGGTTGTCATATACATGAAAAGGGAAGTTGCTATACATCCGTCCAAGGAGGCATATACGTACAACTTTTACAAAAAGAACCAACACGAAACCAGTGAAATGCGCGCCTGTGTAACAGTACAACGATGCCTGCTGGCTATAGTGAAGCCCAAAAACGCTATATAAACACCACTAGTCAGAGGAGTACGGCACACACACACAGCACAACGACGAACATTAAAGAAAGTACCATTTTATAAATAGCAGGCCAACGCTCATCTACGCAACGTGTAACGAGCAAACTTCATCATCGCCTTCAGCAACGCTTGACGAATACGGAAGAAGGAAAAGAGAAAAAAAACAAGCACACAAGTGAGTAGAGTGTGCGAACCTAAAAACTGGAATGAATGGGTACGTGCTATGCATGTATACGTGGTGGTGGAGGTTGTTGTGAGTACCACGAAGGAAGAATGGCATATAGTGCATTCTTTTTGCGCTGTTGCCGTTATGCAATGAAAGTTTGTGGACAAATGGAACATTGTATAATGTATCTTTAGAGTAGTACTAGTTGTTGTAGTAGTAGTAGTAGCGGTAATACTAGTAGTACATTACGAATCTTGTTTGTTGTTGGTGTGGTGTAGGAGTGAAGCAGGAAAACGTAGTTGATAATTGTATGATGGTTTATCAGCGTAAAAGCGATTTGTAATATAATATATAGTCCTTATACGACCAATAATAATAATGGTGCTGTTTTTTATAGATTGTAATTTAGGCATGCAGCAAAGTTAGTAAATAGAAGTTTTTGTTGTCATGCCTGTTAGTTGTGAGATCATAGGTATTCCCCCACTACTACAATCATCATCATCATGATATCAACACACACACAGCTGTTTACTTGCATTTTGCGTTGCCTTGATGGGGTTAACCTCGAAACGTGTCGAGAAACGTCCCTGACTCGAACACGAGCACCTTTTTCGAGGTAATACCAGTACCTACTCAACATTTTTTTTATCATCTTGTGCTACTTTTCGTCAAGCTGCTGTAAAGCAGTCCTATATGAATGCTTATACATTGTATTCTTGCTTCTCTTGTTGCCGCTGCGCAAAAGTAAAACTGTTCATCCTGTATACTGCTACGACCACCAGTATATATGCTACTATAGCCGCACTACTAGTACCAGTGTTAAGTTTTATTGGATATTTACAAGTGGAAAAAAGCTATTATCAGAAGAGTAAATCTCGTCCCAGAAGAAAAAGAGCATCATCATAGATAATGCGAGCTTATGTTCATTGGCATGCGTTCCTAAATGCTCTCCCTGGTTAGGGTTGGAGGACCGACTCTCTGACAGTGAGTATGCATAATTTTATTTTTATTATCGCTTGATAACAGAAAATGCCAGAATAAAATATCTTCATTGATGATGCCACTTGCTTATTAGCGTGCCAGAGCCTGGCAGCGTAAAAATTCCACTGATCCAATAAAATCCAATAAAATTACACTCCGTTTACCTCCTACATTTTTTAGTTAAAAGTTGCGTCGACCAAAAACGTAAACAAAAACAAGGAAAAAGTGCACGGACAGTGGTTGTCTCTCTCTCTCTACGAACTGTAATCATGACATTGCATAATCACATAATCACAAGTTCGTAACAACTTCAGTTGTTATTTGCCGCGTTTCAAATTACTTATTGAGTGACGAAGGAGGAAAAATTGTAGTGTAAAAGGGGCGACCAAAAATAGTTAAAAATTTGCAATGTAAACAAAAAAAATGTGCGCACGCCAACCACTGGTTTACGTTTATACAATGAGATGCAGTATGTTTGGAAAATAATGGTTTTCATTGTCATTGTCATGAGCACGGGGTGTCATCACTGCACTAATAATATGGTCTCTCCCCCATTCTCTGCTGTGTAATCAATCTGTATAAATTGCAGATGGACACACGCACGCATGGCAGATGTCATGTAATTTGTGAAAGGGTTACACGAGTACGTATAATCTGCCATTGGATTGCTAGCTAGCTGTCATTTATAATGCTTGCCTCACTTCATGATAACTGTGTAGAGGAAATTGGTAAGGAAATGATCATATCCTTATTATACGTAAACCTTCTACCTTTCTATCATCAGTGCCGTTATTGTTCGTTTCAACAACGCCATTTCCATGCAAGTTTGTCTTTTTAAATTTGCAGTTCAGAAAGAAGACAACAGCTAGTACATAAACCTATTTTGCGCTTTGGTTTGTACGTCAGCATACGTGCACATCAGCACTCTACAAAACGATGTGGCGCGGCACTTGATGTTGCTATAAAACACTGTATTTGACAGCGTGTACCATGTTTGTAAGTAAAAATCGTTTTGTCATAATTAAATCTCTCTCTCTGTGCACAAGGAAAAGAATGACTCAAAAATCCCTCTATCAATAACATAAACAAAATCACTGAAACTAGCGTCTTATAAAAAAGGAGCTGAGCTTGTTTAACGATGACATACGCAGTATAATTAAGAGACAAAATACAGCATCCCTAACCAAATTCGTGCATAAATGAATGGCAATACTATATTGATGATGCCGATGATAATAAGAGTGCAAAGTACAACTTCTTTTTTCCTTCTAATGTTCTCCCTGAAAAAAAAACTTAGTCTTTTTAAACGCCAGAAGATGCAACTTTTGAATGCCAAAATATATCGTAATATGGTATAAAATTGGTGTAAAAACAACAACTGGTCCTGTGTGCTCCAAAGTATAAAGAGTTTTATGCCATTTTATCCTGGTTTCTTTTTTTATCCTATCCTCATATGGCCATGCTTTTCACAACACAAATGCTGTACCAAGAGTAATAACCGGGATCATACTAGTTGAAAATGAACAGATAGTGCAATACCTATCACAGATTATGGTCACAGAAGTGAAGAGATAATTTTTTGAGGTGTTACGTACAAAAACAATGTGTTTGGGAGAAAATAATGATAACACTCACGACATGTTGTTAGTATGGTGTTAAGAACATTGGCAAACAAAAACTTGCATACATGTCCAGCTAGATTAGTAGTTCAGAATTGAGAGAGAGGAAAACTGTGATAGAAATTAGGAGGCTTGCATTTTTATGACAGCGTTATCGCCAGTTTGCAAGTTGTTCTAGAAGATTGCAGGTTTCATTCAAGGAACGCATGCACATCTCCTTCTACCGCCACGTTATGCAGTTCGCGTTCACGGTTCACACAACAGCGTGTTTTGTACAATGCACCTAGCTCATTTTTTTGCCAAGAGGATCCTGTTCTTGCTTCTTCGTTATCTCTTACTTGGATCGTTTAGGTAGCACGCCTATTGCACCACTGCTATCATTGCACTGCACAATAATTTGGAGCTTCATTCAGCAAGTTATTCCACTCGGATCTTTTATTTTATTGTTATTACCTGTAATGTGCACCTCTAGTATACTCTCGCATATGTAACGTGTTGGGAATGACATTTTTATGCACCTACCTACCACAATTGCACGGGTGGTGACGTTGCTACTGCTCTTCAATGATCATGATGATGATGAATGTACTGGAGTGAGAGGAACAACAGGAATGTATTTATATTGCTTGATTCAAGTTTATGATAGTTTATAATGCAATCGAAGGTTATTCAAGTAGTGGTATGGTGCATGGTAGGGAGTTAGTTGCTAACTTAAAAGTCAAATCCAGTTTGTGGAAGTAGTCACTGGGAAAAAAGGACAGGAGAATGATATGATTATATGTACGCCAGCAAGTATATTATGAGTTGTGACGAGTATACAACTGCGGCTTGTTCTACGTATTTATTTTACAACTATTGCATGAACAGCGAATAAAAAAAGAAATTAATAGAAAACCCTGTGTCATGAGTGGCTTTCGTAATCTAAATTATTGCCTTCTGTAAGTAATAATACTTACAGGTTACAGTCGACATTTGCATATCATTATTGTGCGGAGTTTCAACATAAAAAATAATGTCCCGCCTGCCTGGTGGCAAAGGAGATTCTTAAAGCATCTGGCGTATGGCTTAAAAGCAACGCTCAGAATGCAATGAACACACCCGGTTCGAATTTCTCGAAAGTGGGCATGAAGTTTACGCTTTTTTACTCGGGCAGGAGGTAAAAGAAAAAGTAATTATTCTATTATAGTACCTCGTCGTGTACAATAAATTGAAATGCCGCTTTAGTTTTGTTGTCTAAAATGCCTTAAAAACTAGATGATATGTTAGAGAAATCGAGAAAAACTCAGAAATGCATGAGAAAGAGTCCAGTTTTTATAGCGGACTACCTATTTGCTCGTAAGTAGGAAGAAATAAATTATTCATGGAGGAATAAATGTATAAAAAAGGTACTTTCATTTTCACCGCCACGCTCCTTCGAGTGTCATATCAATGTGTATGTCACCACGGCAGTACATTTTAAAAGAGGTCTTTTTCCCTGCTGTGCCACATACGTCAAAGTATCTAGAGTGTCGTGTCTAAATAGTGTGGATGGGTACTCAAATAGCTGACACATTTAAGATTTTACCTAGCCTGGAATGAGCTAATTACTCGCGTTAAGATGGTTACGACAGGATTAGGTGTTATGTAGAGAGAAACGATTTCGCTCCTGTGAACATGAAGTAATAGCAGTCCTCTACTTTTTTCAGCTCTGATAAAGCATCTAATCAGCCGGAATGTAAAAAGTGTGTAGAGCGTTAGTATGAAGAGCAGCGGTAGTATGGACATTCTTTTGTCTGATGCATTTCGAAATGAGAAAAAGCAATCAGTGAAATTGTGAGAGAATCGGCATCCTAGTCATTGGCATGCATCCCAAGAAAAAGTCTCAAGAGGAAAACAAAACCGAAAACGTGGGAAGCCCTACTACATAAATAATAAGTACATAGAGTATTTATGTGCCCACACATATCATCTAACCTTCCAATTTCATGCAAACTTTAGTTCGAATTGCTCAAAGTAATGATGATAATGATGTTGGCTGACATGAAAATGAAATGCTGCCTACTCGAGCCACCGAAGCTATGTAAAATGAGACGGAAGAGAGTGATAGTGATTGAGAAGGGAAGGCAATTTCTGTACAGGTCTCCAGAGAACTTTGTGACAATAAAGATATATAATCAAATCAAATCCGGAAACTTGTTGGGGAGATTCACATCGGTCCCAAAGTTCATCATCACCAGTTCGCATATTTCGCAACAAGTTTCTCACTTCCCCCCAATTCGAATCAGCTCAGGAAAGTGTTGCCCAAAGAAAGCAAAACATTTCTCGCTGGTATTACCCGTACAGGCCTATACTCTAACTTTCCCAAAAACTCTCACTCTCTCACTCTGACTTTTCTGCAGATTTAGAAAGGGAAATGGGTCAGTCCCACTGCAGAATGTGGGAAGTATTCATGAGTCGTAGCGAGAAAGTAGAAGTGATCACTGATCAGAATTGAAATAATAAAAATGCCTAGCATGCTCCTATAGGCTCTTCTGTTGCCAGTTCCTCATCTCATTATCATGTTACAGGGTTTTGAATGAAGAGAAAATAATGCCGTTGATAAACCGCGTTATATCAACATATCAACAAGTGAGCTTCTCCGCACTTGGCAAAGTATGATCCCTTTTCCACTCAAAGCACACCAGCCAGACCACAAATGCAATCAGTTTCCTCTAACTAAACAGTGACAACAAAAGCCCCTATCTCAACAACAATAGCAACTTCCTCGCTCTTTTCCTTGCACGAAATCCATTTTCCCCATATCACTTTCTTTTTTCTCCCCATTACGAATTTCCCTGCATAGGTGCTCATTGCCCAACAATGTTGGTCATAAGAATGCATTTGGCTATACCTACGACATTTTCAAGTGAACATGACAGAAAATGTAAATGAGCTACGGTTGTATTATTATTTACCATTCCGTCCACAACCTAGATAGCCTTGTGGTGGCGGTTCGAGATGACGATGTGCATAATGAAAATCAAATGATTCCAAGAAAATAATGGAAGTGGAAAGGGAGATGAAGGAGAATACATGCATATGACACAGAGGAAGCTCGTGAGGGAGGATGAAATTGTGTAATCATCATTGTAATTCTTACAAGCTTCAGCAACATCCCCCTCACTACTGTCAGCATCACGTCAATATCATTTTCAGGCTCGTTGAGAGGGAATTGATTTTTAAACAAACAAAAACACTCACACACATCAACGCGTTATGTGTTCACTGATCACGTCTCTCTTTGCTGTCTCGCTTTTTCCTCCATCTTGCCTTGCGCCTGAATGCGAGCAAACTAGAGATGAGAGAAGAGAGAGGGGAGCCTCTCTTACTCCCTCTGCCTGTGCCGTTTTTTCTTGGACTTTGTTCAAAACGGAATTGCATACTTTTGGAGGTTGTTTTTGTTGTGAGTGGTAATACTATTGGTAAGGATGATGTCGATGTTTCTGCACATAAAATGCATAATAATATGGTCTTTGACGAAATACAGCATGTGTTAAATATACGTACATACAAGTACAAACCCATTAATGCATCTTCTAGATTACGTAAAGCGTGTTGGTGAAATATATTTTCAAATATATGCACAAAATCAAGCAAAGTAGATTATTCCTGTTTCCATTTTCTATCTTCCTCACCATCTAGAGCAATGGCCGTGTAGATTCAGTATTAATGGATGTTATGCTATACAATATGCAGGAAAGAGTGAATCATTTATGAATTATTGGTGCTGATGATGCTGATGATGGAGCTAGAAAGGAAAAAGCGATTAGTGCACACAAAAGCAAAGATATAGTTAGCTGGCGAGCGTACACTTACATACACATATATCACATGAATGCAAACAAGTAAGTGCGTACAAGCTACACATGAATGCTGTAAGCTTGTTTTGTACGTTTTGTACAAGACATAAACCAAAGGAATCTCTTTGTAAAGCAAAGCTCTTGTGTTGTAATGCATTTGATGGTGTGCCAACAAACCACACTTTTACCGTCACCCATTGTTCCAGTGTACGGGGTGCTCCGCTCAGCGTAATGATGAGATGCCCAGATAAGCAAATATGCAAAAAATGTTTTTTTCGCCACTAGCTAGCTCCATCCAGGGGCTGTGTTTTCAGCAATAAAATGTATGTATGCATTTATATTACAATTCACATACACTGCGAGTTGACTGGATGTAGCTAGCTTTAAATTTCCAAACGGACCAAGTCCGAAGCTGGTATTATTTCCTTGGTTTTGTAACGAACGAGATGAACGGTGGAACGTGAATCTGCTTTCACGTTTAATTAGGCAGCTACTTTCTAATAATTTACTATAGCTGATGTCATCATATTGTAACGAATATGTTGGAGGCAGCAAGTAAATGGTATGCCAGTGACGGTATTATTTTTTCAGTATGCAATATGCGGTTGTCCATGAGAATAGCCTCTAAAGTATAAAAATGAGTAGAGAATGTTGGGAAAGTAAGCATGGAAATTATGGATTAGAATTTTCGTCAACGCCGTAAGTAATGACCATGCACGATACAGCATTACACCATATAAAATCCTCACCTTCCTCTCTTCAATCGTTGTAAAAATGTGGTTTTACTTTCTCCTTACCAATGTATACATGTACTTATCAATGTAGCTGAGTTGTGCATGAAATCCCGTGTGAATGTTTTATGAGTGGCTGAAGATGTGCAAGGACAACATGAATGCACAGTGCAGTGGTGTGACGTACAAAAAAACCAGCACACAAAACGCATAAAAAGACACCACCGTTTAGGTAAACGGCAATTCTCGTTCTCTTTCTTTTTCTTCTTATGCTGTTGCTCCAATTGAAAAACCCTGTTCCAGCACTCCCATGAGAAGAGGACCTGAGCCATGTAAAAGCCCAACAGGGATTCTACTTCACTTGTCAAATAGACACGTTGTTTTTACAGTGAAGAGAAAGGAAGAGAAACGCTGAAACGCTGTTCGGTATAAATAGTAAGTTACACCATTTTACTATGCATGCCATGTTCCATATGTGTGTCATTATATATGCATTTGCCATGCATGATGCATGCATTACTGTACCCTGTATGAACTTTAATTACACAACACATCAGTGCAAGTGCCACGGTACTTTAACATTACTACTGCACATTTAGACAACAAAAAGACAGTAATATGGGACAAGCAGAACATGTATCAGCAGGAACGCTCAGAAGACACATGCACAAAAGAGAAAGAGGGACGGTGAGCGAGGGATTGGAAAAAACTAATTGCTAATTGCAATGATATGAGTAGTACCCTGAAGAGATATTAAATGGGACACGAATTGGGCTCCTCACTATTAGCTGGAAAACGACGTATAAATTATGTACGTAAAATTACAAAGAAAGACTTAATGATGGAACAGGAAAATATAGAAATTATTCAGTATGTATGTACTTTCGTCGCCGTCGCCAGAGAGGGAAAGGGGCAAAAAGAAGAAGAAAAACGAATTATCACAGCTTTCCAAAATGACAACTGAACAAGAAAGAGTAATTAAATATGGGCAACTTGCTGACTGGAATTGCTTAATAAATTATTTGTCGAATAAAACGTGGGTGTAAATGTTAGAAATAACAATTAAACGGACAGGTGAAGTGATAATGTTTTCCTTCCTCTTACTTTTTTCGGCAAGCAACACAGATGTACAATCGCACACATAAGCACACAACACGATATATTTTCGGTAAAAATTTAATGCTCAGTAACCGATAGCACGCTAATGCACTGGCACACCACTAATGACACGGTGACAATGATAACAAAAACGATGAACTGTATTATGGTAAACATATAAGGTTGATACAAAAGCTTAGCACCAGCAGCAGACGGTAGCAAACTAATTTTCAATATAAGTTACACATTTACTACTAATTTTAGATCACACTTTGTGTTATCACCTGATACAAATCCACCTTGGAGCTGTAGTAGAATCTATGGTAATCGGGGTTGTTGAGCAGCGCCGCATACCAGAATGGAACGCGCCATCTCCAAAGCTCCCGGTTGTAGTAACTCAGGGAGTAATCCATTTTACCCCTGTAGCTTTCTAGCTAGTCTCCCTAGCTTATCGTGTTTTAAAAAATATTTGATTTCCCTACTGTAAAAGTGTAAATTTTCGTACTGGTCAACGAAGTAAATTACTGACAAAAAAATTACTGGCTGAATATAGTTATGAGATCATCCGGAAAACCGGAACAGTTATCTTTCAAAGTTATCTTTTAGGTTGACAAATGGACGTCCCGTTTAGCAGATAGACGGATGTCTGTACGCATACGGTTCAAAAAAATTCTTCCTTTTCTAGTTGGCCGTGTTGTCATCCTGACAACCTAAACTGGAATGGGGAAAGGGTCGAGCATGTAACTAGATATATATCTACCTGTCCATTTGACAGCTTCTAATTTGCTTTTTTCTGGCCTTTAAAATTCTCTACTTTACTAGCCTGCTTGTGCTTTGCTATGTTGTTGGTAGTCTGTTCTCATCTACATGGGTAACGAACCCGTGTGTTTTGATCTGATTTGAGGTAGTGACAGGCCGGGACTGGGAGCCAGTCCACGGACAAGGCACCCTTTTATATGGATTCGCCAAAACTACTCTGACTTTTACCCAGTGAGGGAGAGAGAGAAGTGATGCGAATTGCTGGTGACGACGATAACGATGATGATGCTCAGCTTCGAATTTGACCATATAATACACAAAACTGTATGTTCTAACTCGCTCACTGACTCGTATGTAAGTGGCAAATATCTGTCGAAATGCGACTAGGGGGCTTGATCATCGCCTTCCTCGTAGTAGTCGCCTCGCTCAACTCATTTTGAGTAAAAGAGTTTATGGGATTTGGTTGTGTTGCATTCATGAATAACATTGTACTGTTGCTGTTGCTCTCCTGCAGTTGCTTCTTTACTTGTGCAGTTCAACTTTTTTTAATCATCACACAGTGCACTACCGTGTGTGCCAGTGCATCCAGCCTACAATTTTAACCACTACTATACAGCACATTGCATTGGCGAATATTATTACAGCATTTTCTTCCACTCAAACATCCTCTCATTCGTGTCGCATCACGTATGCAGTTTATGAACTCGCACACAATGAATGCATGTGGCTGTAGGTGAAGATGGATAAGAAGAAGACATATGGGGGACTTCTCCATACATGCTTGAAGCCACCGTTATGCTTGATGTTCCTCCGTTCCAAATAGATTCACTGGTGAGTGGCTTTACTGTATGCACATATCTTATAATAATACTCTTCCAGGGAGAGAGTCAGTTGGTTTGCTTCCATTCTCTGGCCATACTTAGTTTTCCTTTGTTGGAGCAATTTGAACATATATGCTCACCTTTTCAGTCAGTCGGTTAAAAAAGGCATATGCGCATTTACTTCTACTAACATCACGTTTCCTAATATATCATTGAAACTTAGTGATCACAGCCACAATTATTATTAGCAAACCTGCCAAACTCTGGATACATACAAATGGAGGTTAAACATTTAGAGGATATGCACGAAGATGATACATACATACATACATGTGAATGGAAAACGCATACAAGTATGAGCAAACTGTCGATGCCAATGCAGCGACGGGAGAAGGACTCCACAAGCGTGCAATTCCATGCAAAAAGTCCACTTAACAACAGCACACTCCTCCACACAATGCATTCAAGCTCCACACTCCAATTCCAACCCAATAACTCCAAAGTGTTAGTATCTGTAGTAAGAAGCGAACAACAGCAGCGATAACTTGAGAGCTTCGCTGCCACCAGTACCTTGCAATATAAATGTGAGAATCTAATGCATGAATGTCCTCCTCCTCCTGCATTCATATTTACCACCAAACTGCTCGTACAATTCTCAGCGTGGCTTTTACAAGTCGTTCTTAAACGCTTTGTCCATCTTAGTTTATCATCGTTTGTGCAATAGTATTTATGTTTATTAAGTGACGAAGTCATACGAAGTTTGACGAGAGTCACTTATTAACTTTACGATGTCTGTTCGTCCGTCCGTCTAGCTGTCTGTCTGTCCGTCCGTCTGTCCGTGCGATAACTTAAAAACGGTTTCGAATTTTCAAATTCTGCTTTCACCAATCGGTTCCACATCCCTAAGGCTCCACTGGGAATGATTTTGAAGTTTCCAAGTGAAGCCATGTGGATCCCTGGAAGTCTTCAAAAAGATCACTCAGTGGTAACTCGGGAACGGTTTGGAATTTTGAAGTTCTGCTTTCATTAATGGATACTAAATATGTACTAAACACTGTCTCACTGTAGGGTGTTTGGAGGTTTACCTTGTCACTTTGCTACTATTACTTTGTAGGTTTATTTATATTTATTGGTTCTTTCAGACGTAACGTAAGATGTACAATACAGTAGGAATCTATTTACACTTATTTCGGGTACACTGTTGTCATCATGATGAAGATTGAATCAATTGGCAGAGAGTGCAGCGTCACAAATGCGCACGGATGAATATAATATAATCGTCGTGTGTTAAAAATGCATGTTAATGCTAGTAAACAAATAGAGAAAACCCTGACTAAATTGACGTAACTTTCACGTTGTTGGTGGTACAATATCACCATTTCCCAATCTGTCCCTTTTTCTCGCTCAATAAGCTACTCTTTTCTCACTCAAATATATTCAGTTTTTGTGCATGTGCACAAGAAAGGAAAACTGGTTTCCAACAACGAGAAGGACGGTGATTGGGATAAGAGTTTGCAGTGATGATGATGATGATGATGATGACGATGAGCACACAAGCCGAGAAACATTCATTCGTATTTCATATATGTATATGTATGAATATGTATGTGTGTACATATATACTAGAATTTGAGTTTTAATGTTTGCATAAATGCACGGTTTCTCGGGTCCAGAGTGTTCTCAGAGGTTTAGATGGTCTCCCTGTTGCGCTATTTTATCGCTTGGGAATATTAAACAAATATTATAATGTTTAAAAATGTATGCACATGTCACCTTCTACTCTATATCTGGTTCTCTTCTCTCACTCAGCTCTCGGCGCTCCCGATGATCAACTCATTGCCAATTTTTTTGCAACCATTCATTGCATTTTTCGTGTTTCTTTCCTTTCAAAAACATAATCATGTTTTACGTAACATAACAAAACTCGTAGCTACATGCATTCCATACTGCGAACAACATTTGCATTTTTACTCAACGCGAACAACATCATTAAAAGTACATACATGACGAGCGGTTTTCTATCTTGTGAAGAAGTAGTAGTAAGGACAGCATGGTGCAAAAAAAAAAAACATTTTTCGTTCCCAGTCAGTGGTCCCTGACAACAACTTCAATAGTCAGTTGCACAAAAAATGCATTGCTTCTATTTACTTCTTTTTAGTAACATGAACGAGAATGCATTAATATGTAAAGTGTATTTTCATCTGGCTCGAAAAGGCTGGAAGGATTACTCAAATTATATTATTAGCAATAATAAAAATAATAGTTATAGCACCAGTTTCGGGTAAGAATGATACCAATAACATTAAATGATATGGGGAGGCAATATCCATACACATTCAAATTACAACCCTGTTTCTCTATCTTTCTCTGCCATTTTGCAAAACTACCAAATCGCTATATTTGGATGTGCAACATTATCATCCTCTTAATCTCTGTATCGTTGTAATAGCACACCAGCTAGTAGTCGCAGTACAGAATGACACATGATATTCCTCAGTGAACTGTGCAGTTGCAAAAACAAGCAAAAACCTGCCTAGCCACTCCACTCTCTTTTTCCTTTCGGCTGCTCTTGACAATGTTTTTTTCTTGAGCATATATTTATACTGGTTTATCTATCCATGATGTGAATGGTAAAGCAACACAGAGCGGTGGCGCCTCGTTTTCTACTTCTTTTGGTTGCCTGCAGGAGTGTGGGATGGTATGTGAGGAGCATGATAATAACTAAATCCAAGAAACTTGTAAAACGTGTTACATGATGCTTCCCCCTCTCCCTACTTGATGCATACTGACTGAGATGGAGCGGCAAAGAAAAAAACCATGGTACATAGTCCACGTCGACGTAACCATTTTGTCTGCATTTTGAACAGCGTCCAAATAAAAAATACCAACCATGCGGCGCAGCGAATGCGTTTTGCATTATCTTGCATTACATACGTAAATATAACATTTTGTACGAGACATTATCGTATTTTGTATGTACATTTAACATATTCGCGATATATGTAGTAAGTTGATATCTTGGGGGCTTTTTCACCAGAATAGAGGAAAAGGAGGCACGTATTTACAATGTCAGAAGGCCTTCGATCTTATTCGTGGGTTCGTAGGTATGCACCAGCTAAAATGTACTTATCTATGCATGCATGCATCCATGCAGGAGTGCATTTACTTTTTACCATAAACTTTCCTTTTTTTCTTTCGGGAGTTTTGCTCCTAATCTATGTCATGTAGCATTACTGACGGGTTGCATCTAAATTGGTACATTTAAATGAAAAAATTTGTGTGCATAGCCGAGTTTGCACACAAGCAAAAAAATCTGCAAAATGATTTGCAAAAAGGGTGCCAGCTCCATCGCAAAAGTCATTTCTCGTGTTAAGTATGCAGTAGTTCTCACGAAACAGTCAACTTTCTTCAACGTCTCAAATGATCCATTAACGTGTTTCACGGGTTGTTTAATCTCCAAATTGGAAAATAACCATAGTTGTTTGTACGGCCAACGTCTTTTTGAAAATTTTATCAGGGTTTTAACTCCGAATGTTAAATAGGACGATACTATCAATTACCTTAAACGGATAAAGAAACTGATGATGCGGGTTGAAGATCTAATACTCTAATACATTTGATATCTTGGTTGGACACAAAATGCTTTGAACATTTTACTGATTTGTAAGTAGTCATGTACACATCGCACTTTGAACAATGTAGTCGGGACAATAACATGTAATGCATAATACTATTCCGTATCTATCTATATCGTCAGTGACACCGTTACAAGTGGACACGTACTCTCAAATCTGGCTGCTACGCTGATTACACGGTAGTAAGGTTGTGTGAAAAAGGACGCTGATTTTATATCCAAGGGAAAATCTAATTTCGCCATATTTTAACATCTGAGCACGATCTGAGAAGTCATGACCTGACAAAGTGGGAATAAAACAGGAACCTGTACCTTCCCTTTTCCCAGGGAAAGTATCAAAAATGCCCAGAGATGTTTCCGCAGAAAAATCCGATGTAAGGTAGAGTATCATCATCAACTACGATGACGGCATGACATGGTGATCAAAGGGAAAAACGTATGCGGTGAAGGTGGTATTGACAGATGAATTGTAAATACTCAGTTGCGTTCAGTTAGTCAAATAGTAAATACTTTGGATTTTCTTTTTGTATACTTTCGCCAGGAGCGGAGAAACACAAATTACAGCAGTAGTAGGGTACGATTTCACTCTTGTCCCTTGCAAATATTTGCGATGCGGTGGATAGCTATATATTGTGGGCAATAGAGCCCTTGCCGCAACTAAAATGTTTGAACATTTCAATACACGATAAATGTTAAAATTATTTTTTTTAAACACGCATGACATCTATTTTATTGCTCAATGATGAATTTTCATCTTTGTAGTTTTGTGATAAAGTATCCGCGCCGCTGACGGTAGTTTAATTACTTGGAAGCAAAAAAAATGTTGCTGGAAGGAACCCGTGCCGAGGTTGACAGGGTGAATGTTGAAATTTTGCATACAATCTTTAAGCTGAAATTCCAAATATTTCATAAAAAAAATTGTTTCATACATCCCCGACATTCCCAACAACAGTGGCGTGGCATTTTTAGCTTGGAAACGTTCAGTGATCGCGATCATATAAGATTAATTAAAGTGAGTGGTGAGTGTGCAAATGTATACATATGACCGCTTCATTTAGTTTTCTTTGTCATCCTCATCTTCATTATCAAAGAGATTTTTTCTTTTGTAAATAAACGGGAAAAGAACGAGAACGACGAGAATATGAGCAATTCAGCTCAACTATTTATCAAGCTGGAATTGTTGCTGTGATGATGCTTCAGGGTACAATTTAGCGAGCGCCGCCAGAAGAAAGGAGCCGTCATCTGTCGTTTTAAAAGTGTATTTTATGTTCCTACCTATATACTATTCCGTTGTTGTATGTACATACGTACATATATTTTGTACCACAATACGATTTACCTTTTCGTGTCGTTGCTCTCTAGGAACGATTTAAATATGCACTCCAACCCTCTCACTCGTGCCGCGTGGAAGCTTTGAGCATTTTTTCCACTGGACAGGTGTCCATTAAACTAAACATCTCTAGTTTCGTTCTTGAAATAGGAGAGCGTGCAGTGCAGCAGGAAAACTAATTAGTCTACGTATTCATCGTACGTCCACCTTTCTTTTCCTGTGGCTAACTCTCAGTCTGACACATTTTAATTTCCTCAGTCATTACCACCGGCATAGTGCTCATCATAAAAAAATTAAATTAAAAATTGAATGCTCCTTTAAACAGATTATTTTTCTCTGTAAATTTTCTAGTGGTTTGCCGTGTGGTTGTTACGTTTACTTTAACCAAGGCTTGTTTGTAGTATCGTCCCTGGATGGACGAGCTTAGTGAGAGCATAGCGCATTGTATCATATGCTTATTTGCTTAGGTGGAAAGGTGCAAAAGATAAACTGACGCTAAACCTAGTGCTCTTTTCATCATGCCGTTACAAAATTCTCTAACTGTCTGTTTAAATATGCTCAAAGGGAACTTTTTCGGCGGTGAGGAAGAGTCCTGTCACGACCAGAACCAGCTATGAAATACGAGGTTACATAGGCAACATATTTGATATTATGTTACGTTGTTACGTATTACGTATGGTGAAGGTGGAAGTGGGTGACTACACGGTATTCTCATTGCTTTTCATCCTTGAGAAAACATTCATATTCGGCAAAACAAACACCATAAAGCATATCCACACACACACACTCGATGTAATCAGCAACTGCTGCATGAAATAAATAAATAGGAAAACATGTAGTGTAAAAAATAGTGAGCCAGAAATTTAACAGGGACATTAAATATTTTAAAAAACACACACTGGCACACGTGCATATGTGTGGCGTGTGGTATGTCGATATTATAGGAAATAATGTAGCTTAAAAGGCTCATTGTGTTGTAATCTACATTTATTAAAATGTGATAGTGATAATAGTCGCCTTATTATCAACCGTGTAGGCAGTTTGCTTTTCTCAGAATGAAATCGAAGGACATGCCAAACTAAGGGATTACGAAACGCTCGTTCCATATATTGTTGAATTGCTAACTTTTTGCTTATATGAATTTTGCCAACAAAATGTAAAGTTTCTCATAAAATAATTAATTAAACGATAGGTAAATCAGTAGTTGGGATGCTAGTGCTTCATTTTTATCCTACTAGAAACTATTCAGATATTAAAGCTTATAACTTTGTAGTTACTACCCGAGTTTTTGTACTCTCTGACTAACTTCATAACAGAATTGTTCAAGAATTTCCGGGTTTTGGTGAGGAGAGTTGCACGGAGGAGTATTGTATGACAGGTATTACGCGGCAGCAAAAGAGAACTTTTGAAGTTAGTAGGTCATCATCATCATCGTCTACAACAACAGCAAGCTCATGATCGTCATCATCACCAACATCCTTCACTTTTTTATCAACAGTGAGCACGTGTAGCATTATCCCAACTCAATATGTGTAATCATAAATAAAAAGTGAACTAGTGAAAATAGAATCTAAAGCAAAGCAAGGCAACTCACTACCACCAGTTTGCCTGCATACATTTTTTCTTCGTTTCCTCCTTGCCGTTCCTTTTACAATCCGAATGTACACGGAGGTGATAATAATATTTTTCTAGAATCTATTTTTTGCCCTTGTGTAGTCTTGCTTTCGTTTCTTACACCAGCATCCTATTACTTAGCTTCGGGAAAGTGTTCCATTGCCTTGATGGCAGTGCTCAGTTATATAAAAGTGGAAATGCTGTCATGTCACTCGTTCCTTTTTTTCCTGTTTAGGTTTGTAATAACAGTAAAAATGCAATGACATGCAGCAGCGAAGAGAGCTTTAGATGGAACGTTATGACAGTTTTGAACTGAGGGAACAGTTGTGGTCGTATTTTACTCTCCTTTCTCGTCAACTTACATCATTCTCAGCTTCCATCACATACATCTTTTATTATAGAAAGCTTATATGTGTGTGTAGATGTAATCTGTCCCCTCAGTGATGCAACAAACTTTCTCCCAGCAAGTATCTCACTTTTTCTCTCGTTCACCCCTACTAGCATCTTATGAAATATCTCTTTTATCGTCTTACAACATGTACTACTTCCATGCGACCGGATAATGCAATATTATGCATCGTTGATGCCGTTTTTACGTTTTGATGCACCCTTACTTTTCATCTTCTCATCATTGCCATTGACTTTCTCCTGGCACCAGATTGGATAGGTGTACGGAGGTACGGGGTTATGTGAAACGTAAGTTTACTACTAGTAGATTGCGACTGAATGCGGTATGTAAGCAACACAGGTTATGTAACACTGAACGTAATTTATTGAATTTTTATTTTAAAAATATCAAATCAATTTTTAAGTTCATTGGCACAGCAACAACTATGTCATCACTACGTACGTAACTGCAACAGCAAATACGATGACTTCACGTATTTTTGTTACATAAAATTCATTTATTTTTGTGTATATATTGGAAAAGGAATCAATAAACAAATAAAAAAACATATCAGAATTTCATATGAAAGACAGCCGAGTGGAGCATTACGTCTCTTCATTTTTTTAGATCCATTTGCATCCATTCGAATCCCGTTTGCACTCTTTTCCTACAATTTTCCACCATCATAAAAAAGAAAACTTTTTTTGCTCAGTCAGTTCTACAACAGCAGAAAGAAACAGAAAACTTTCCTTCTCTGCTCTCTGTCTACGATGCCATTTGCCAACATTTTTTGACGGGTTGTGTAGGTCTTCTAACTATTCAAGAGCTACGTTTGGTGTGTACTATTATTATAAAAACCAGCAGAAACCACATGCCAAATGTAAAGCTTGAAAGAGGCAATTGTTAAATATGTAAAAAGAGCTGTGGTCGGAAAAACTGGAAAAAACTGTTTTTGATTGTCTATAAAAGCAGTTATTTTTGATCGACAAATGGGAAATTTGAGAAAAAGTTTTTTTGTGAATATGATCATAATCAGACATGTGAAATGCACATGATACCTTACTGGGAGAAAGCTAAAAATATTCAAATTACAATTACCAGACTGTTGTATCGCAGAAACGAAAAACTACAAAAAAAAAAAATGGAAATACAATGACGTTAATGTTGATCACCCTTTTGTTCGAGAAACAATAAGCATCGTTTTTTCTAATTGCCTCCTCAACAAACAAATTGAAATGAGACGTCATTATTATAGGGAACCGGCTGAATAGAATTTTTATAGGGATTTCGGGATTTCCTTGACACTAGTAATCAAACAAAACAGGAGATGCTCAATTGTATTTAGGTTGCGCAACAACTGATTTATTCTCGCAATAACAAATCGGATGCATAAAGGCATGATTGGATGAAAAGCATTCAAAAGTGGGTTCCACTTGTATCAGTTTTTTATATGCCTTTTCACCGTCCTCTTGCCGTCTTCTCTGCTGAAATTATTTATCATTACTATTATTAGGTGTTCATGCTATTTTTCATGTCACAAATGGCTAATCAGCTTGGAAGAGAAAATTGTGGCAAAGAGAAAGAGACAATCAACGACGTTTCCGTTCATTTCCGGACCACGGTGAATGAAAAAAGAGAATAGTACTTCGTAACTGACAAGGTCTTTTTCGCTTTTCTCTCAATTTAGGTTAATACAATGATAGCTTATTACATTGAAAAAAGGTCCAAAATATTTCAATTCTACTTGATCAGATTCACTCTGACTTCTCCTTGAAATAAATGCTACTTTAGAAGGTTGCAAAAGGTTTAACAAGGGAAACGTGCTGCAGCACTAGTTATTTTATCATTGGCCCTGCTTCATACACTCTCCTTGATCTCCTACAGAAGATTGCAAAATGGAATCTCTCTAAGTATAATATATATAGGATTTCATTTCCAGGAATCCACGTGGCGAAGGTGTAGCCTTTCAAAAATAGAATTAGTTGAAGCGTGTGTGTAGTGTGTACTATGTTTCCAGTGACAATGCATAAACGTATGAAAATGATGGAAGGTGTGTAGGTAAATGCAATTTTCATGCGCTACAAAAATGCAACAGAGTTCCTCCGAAATTCGATTCCTGATTTCAACATCCGAAGGGCAGAATAGAGAAAAGGAGGAAAGATGAAAAACGGAAAGCGGAAACAATTACATTTATAACTTGGACTTATATGCGGGTTACGAGAGAGTTTTCTGAAAACATAAAGTATAACAAGGATGATTATGTTAGCAATAAGATCCGCACTTATTTTCCTCCAAATGCACGTCACGTCATAAACTCCATTGCTTTTTACTTTGTTCTCTTCTGTCGCTCCACTTGTTTTGAGCACACAGTACGGTTCTCCAACAAAGCTGCACGTTTGGTATAATTGAAACAAACAGCGTTGGTTGTAACTCGTGGATGAAAACGCTGAAAGTTAAAAAGTAGAGAGCAAAAAGGGAACAAAACTGCACTTAATTTACTCTCTGAACTTGTAACAAAAGCAAAAAAATCAAAAATGAGAATCCCATTTCGAAAAAATAAATGACAAAAAGTAGAACGTCAGCGAGGTGTACCAGCGTTTACCTTTCTTGTCTCTGGTGAAGCGCGATGTCTCTTTAATTTACTATACTGTTTTGTAACTTTTTATAAAACGTAGGTATGCTTTATTTTATATAAGATGTAATAATACTATTTCCTTCCCTTCTATTCCCTTTTTGCCATTTACCAGAGTGACAGGAATTTCACTCTAGGAAATGAATGATGATCGAGCGAGTTTTTATGTATATATTCCATATGCCTGTAAGACATGAGATTTTCAAGAGGGAAAGAACATTACACAAATTGCATTAAAACGGGTCGCTTAGCGTTGTACAGAATGTTCCATCGTACTAACTCCATGGCAATTACTTTCCTTTTTCTAAAATCTTATTTTCTTCTCGTCGTATGCTACATTATGATTGTATCTCCCCCGGCTTCCGATTATTTCGAAACGTTCGACAACTTGACAAAGTTCAATTTAGTTTACAAAAACTGTGAAATTTCATTTTTAGTTCGCAGGTCCAACAAGACTCGTTTCGATACCCCCGATTTATTCCTGAAACTCCGTAATTTCACAGTTGATTCACCAGATAAAACTTTGCTACGGCCGTAAACATCTATTAACACGTTCTCATACTGACTGACACACATAACAGTAAATATAACAATTTTCCTTTTTTCCGTTTACAATACAAGGCCATTCACATACATACTACGTAACCATTCAAACTTGCAAGGCATTCCTCCATTTCCCACACCTCGTGTATGTTTTCCAATTGATGTGTTCTCTATTGCACACCACCTTCACAAACAAACATAATATTTTGATCACATTTTGGGGCACCGTACCTGTTGTTGTAACAAACAACATTTGTTTATAGGTAACCGATTGGAAATCAGGTGAAAGAAAGTGGCAAGCGGTGGCACTGGAAATAAATGCATATTATTTCACAATACACGGCATAGTAGTTATCCCACTAACAAATGAAATGCCCAACAATGGATTTTGGCAGGCTGGTGTTTATTTTGTGAGGCATGCTTGTTGTGCTGATCTCAGCCGTATAAAAAGTATATACATTGTGGGGATAGACACATCAAAAGGAAAAGTGATACGTGTAATATTGTCGAATGTGGTGCAATGCCCTCCTTTTAAAGAATAACCTTTCCTCCACTGGTGGTGGTGGCATGATAGTGAGCTTTGTACATTCATTTTTTCTAGTTACTGGCTTGCCATCGTCTTCTTCATCATCATCATCAACTCGTCATTAAATTAGAAAAGTACGGCCGTAGTGCGATGCATTTCATCCATGCAAGTGGAAAAAGAAAGAAGGAACGCAACAGTGTGTTGCAAATGTGCACTTTGAAAAAGGAGCTAAGAATAAAGAAATAATAATAATTATCTAATATGATGTTGAGAGATAATGATCATGATCATCAGCGTTTTGATAAAGAAAGGGACTACTCCTCCTCGGGTTGCACGATATAGTATTTTTTTTCTTTTCATAGTATGGGGGGTAATATACTTTGTTCAAAATAAGAGGAAACGTATCGTTTAGTTCAAAGGAAGCAAAAAAGGGAAAACAAACGGCACTCTGCTGTTACATATGCCTTGGTAAGTATGTCACGTCATTCTTTATGCTTTTTGGCTGTATCGTACACTTCCGTGTTCCTTTCTCGGCGAGTCCGTACATATATCCCCTCTGGAGTCTGTATTAGTGCTCGTGAAATTGAAAGCTAGGTGAGTGAAAGTGAAGGACGATGTGATGGGAGTAACTGAATGCATGTCATTTTAAGCCCGCTGTGCTGAACGAATACAATTTTGAACATCTCAACAATGATAGGTAATCTGGTTACATATTAATTGCTGAAAAATGTTCAAAATCATGAAATTCGTTGACGATGACATGTATGGGAAGCGGACAGATAAATTATACCAGAGCAGTTCTTCTTTAATAGCGGGCAAATGGAGTGAGTGGAAAGTGAATGGAAAAGAAGCAGAAGGCGAAGGCAGTTAGTCTGTGTTACAGCAGCTGTGAAATGTAGTTACTATGAAATGCTTTATAAAACAAGGCAAAGAATTGCACAGTAGAAGAAAATTAGTACAGGTAAACAAGAGCAGAAAAAACAATAAAGTTTCGTTTTATTAGTATACATAATTTAAAATCTTTCAAAATTTTCCTGCATACAAAGACTGGTACTTAGCATATAATGTTTTACATTTGTGATAACTGACAATTTAACAAAGTTAACTGATTAATAGTCACACACAATAATCATCTTTTACATTATTACTTTGATCTATGATTTATTGTCTTGTATGCATCAGGCAAAGTCTGCTTTATCTTGCTTTATTGCTTTTCGTTCTATTCTTATCTTTTTATTTTGTAAGTAGGGGCAAATGCACACAATTATGATTTCATTACATATGGTATTTGTTTCTTTGAATTCCTCTTCTATCGCGAGAAATAGTTGATGTCGTTGTAGTAGTATAGAGTGTACTGTAAGAACTGTGTCGAGAAAGAGAATGCCTGATGTTGAGAAAAACATCATCTCATCGGCTCTTATATATATATGAGTTTTTTCGCAAACCTGTAAAAAAGATTTTAAAAGTCAAAGTGAAAGGAATTATATGGTACCAAGCATGCGCACACATAAGCAACACCGATGCTAAAAATACTAATCTTGTCTTTAAAAGCATTGACAGTGCTACAAACTACAAATCATTAATACGATTTGTCTACTTGTACGTATGTATCGCGCGTGTAACCTTGATTGCGTGCACATTGTACAAATTGCAGCTATATACAGGTATTTTCTATAGTGTAAAACAGGTATGTATGGCATCGTTTCAGGCAGAAGTTCTGCAGTGCACACGCACGAGTGCACGTATTTGTAAATCATTTCCTTTTTGAAAGAATAGGTCAACATAACTGCACAACTGCATGTAGTAATCATAATGATAATAATGATATTGAAATAATGAAAACAACAATAATAATGATTCAGAGATTGAGATGAGATTAGATGATGGACAGGAGAACTAGGGGAAAGTGAGAATTTCTAAAGATGAAATGTATGTATGTATGTATATGTATGTATGTGCTCCATTATAGCTCCAGTCCAATGACATATAACATTTCAACTGATGTTGTCTCTTGTCCAGTATACAACCATGTCATTCGAATTTCTACAATATTTGTAAATTATTGTAAAACTTTGTCAAGGTAACACGTGGAAATAGTGTCTTCCTGTTTTAAAAAGGCGAAGATAACTAGCTACCTAGTTGTACACGTACGTACCTCCAAAAAGAATACTCGGCTGGAAAAAGGAAACCACATATTTTGTACTTTTAAGAGCAACAAAGAAGTGAAACAGGTTATATAATTTTAGATTTTTACTGCGTGACAAATCCTAATGTTTGTTGCTTGCTGTTGTTGTCAAATAGTCATGCCACTTTGTTCGTTCGTTCGTTCGTTTCGTTCGCTAAATAATATGCACGGCAACAGCAACCACATGAATTCTATAACATTGAGACCATTGCTGCTGATACACTGCATGGATAATATCATGTGCCGAAATTTTGGCCTGGCCGAAATTCCCTTCAGTCATAGGCGTCGGTAGAACACAACAGTCCTTAGTGTTTGTACTAAAATGATTGTTGGGTTTGTGATGATGGCAATAATAAAACAGACCAAGTTTTATGTTTCACAGAACATTATGGACGATGGCGTTCAGAGAATGCTGGTGATATAATCTAAACCGAGATAGAATGAATCATTAAAAGTTCATTGCTTTTTAGCAACTCCTTCACCTTTCGCATTCTCATTATTCAAGCCGATTAGGATGCTGTTTATGATGGCAGTACCATTTACTTCTTATTGTAAAATTTTAATTGTTTGCCCCAACAACATGAGAAAAACAGGCTACACAGTAGTAATAGAAGGATTATTACTATTATTATTATTAGTGGTAGTAGTATTCATAGTAACATTATTTATTATTATTAGTAGTAGCAGTGGTAACGAAACACTTCAAGGCAAGGTTTTAATCGATCTTTCCTTGTTTATATTGCATTGTACGGCGTTGAATCATTAAAAAAAATCTTTCGAATTCTCCGATCACACAGGAGTGCAAGAGTGTATAGAAATAATATAGGGTTGTGGATTCTACCTCCTGCTGCAGTTCTTTGATGCACATTTACCATTAACCATTTCCACAGTAAAACCGGCTGCATTATCAATTTTCGCATATTTTTTCAGTTTTTAGTACTTCTCGTTAAAAATGTAACTTTATCGTTTTATTTTACCTTTTCGCATAAAATTATTGTTAAAATGTAAGAGATATAGAATCTTTTAAAATGAAATATTTTAGGAGCAAACAGGTAATCAATATACTCAACGTCTAAATTAAGTGGTTTATAGTTCCTCCACCATCTTCCATGTACACAAACCGAATAAGAAGTATCCGAAAAATTGCAAAAGACTGGTTGGTAAAGTGCATGAATACTAGTATACCCAATGACCCACACATCACAAAAGGATGTTCATTTAAAAAAATTATCGGCTTGTACATCCACACTGCCTATCAAAGTTACGTTTTAGTTCATTATTGGAGGCATGCCAAAAGATGCTTTCGTTAACACGTTTTAGCTTTCCAAGTGGCACTTGTGATTTATACGGTCAGAATTGGCCGATGCTGATTAAGACGGCCAATTTGCCATAAGCCGTGCTATCACTGAAGTTTTTATACAACAACCTTGAATAAAACTGTACTGCCTGGAATTTGGAATAACTATAAAGCAAAGGTGAAAACGTGTACAGCAATGTCATGATGAGGCTTCAATAAATACAAAAATTTCTCTTGCAGTACCTTAATATATTGTTGAAGGTGGATTGTTGTTACTATACATTCCTTGTTACATCATTTTAACAACTCAACAACTAACCCTGACATTGATTTAGTACTAACGGTACTAAGGACTTAACGTACTTTAATAAAGTGGCTAAGCATGTGTGAAAAGGCTCAGCGCGTGGAAAATATGGCAATTAAATTGGTACATTTGCTGATGCTATTTTAGGTAGCTTTATTACTCTGTTATCTTCACCTGACTAACAACTAACTATTATCATACACATTAGCACAATATGTAATTGTTTTAATACGTTTCAACCGCATATCGATCAACATGATGTACTAACATCCAAAGTATTATAGCATATTTTAAGAGCAAAAACCGTAAACTTTTAGATTTACAAGGAAAATTATTCCATCCACGTGTCCAGTCAAGGACACGTTTATTACTTCACTTTTCAGCATTTAAGGAAGTTTTTCAGGGAGAAGCGACAAGAAATTCCAAAGTGGTCAGTTTAAAAGACTTCCAAAGATGGGGTGTGATACTTCCTTGTAAACCAAAAACATAATAATAACAAGGTAATAATTTTATGACTTTTGCAAAAATATTAAATGTTTCTCAGCCACTAAAACAATTACAACTTGTTGATTCGTTAGTTAAATTTACGAAGTACGAAGAAGCTTGAGTAAAAAAACTATGGTTTGAAAATTCTGTTAGCTAATTATTTGCAACTCTTGCCCATTACAAGTCATTAATACAGTAAGTTAGAACGCTGTTGTATTTTCCCATTCTACTCCCTGCCGAGTAAACCTGTAAACTATAGGAACGTGGCATCTGCCAACAACCACAATGATAATGATAATAATAATATGCAATTATAATCATCAAATCATCCTCCAAAAATAAGCATGTGAATTTAGACATTGTATGCCACATGAAAAACAGAGGTGAAAGAAATTGCACAGAAGCCATTTCGGCAGAAAATACCACTTGATCTATAGTATTGCAGTGTACAGTGTACAACATTTAAGTGTTCGTGTGCAAGTGTTTTACCAATATGGCGGCGTTGACCGCTCGCTACTATTTACTAAATGCACGGATAACAGTAGCAGTTTTGAAAGAGGATGTAGCAGCAGGAGTACTGTTGACTGTAAACTCCGACATGATGATGATGATCAGCATCATCAACTCATAATAGAAAGTACATACGAATAATAACAATAACAACAACTACAATTACATTCTTTAACAAAGAAAAATGCACCAGCGCAAAATGGTTTTATTGCAACCTAACCTGTGAATTTGATGTAATTTGTTGCCGAAGAAAAAAATAAATAAAACCAGCTTGTAATATCTTTACACAATTACTTTAGAAAATTGAGAGCATGCTGTGTTCCTATTAGAGGAAGACATGAATGAATGCAATAACTAGTGGTGGTCCTCTACTATATTTCGCCGAATCGCACTCCTTTTACAAAACCGAAGAGGTCACCCTCAAAGAAGTTTCTTGACTTTTTTTGGTTTGGTAGCAGGGAATCACCCAGCATGGTAAAGTTGGTTGGTTTTGGCAAAAATAAACGGCAAGCTGCAGATTTCAGCAGTAGGCAATAAACCAGAAAAAACTATGCATATACACACGTTTATGTTTGTATATCAATCACATAAAAGCCTCGTGTTATAAAAATAATGTTGAATGACGATGATGACATGAAATGCATTCAAGTGACAAAAATGCTCACTCTCGGTTTGGTCGGGGTTCACCAAATATAACAAACACGAAGAATAAAAAAACTCAAGTTGTACATTCTTTAAAGCTCAGAAAAATCCCCAGAAATGCCTTGCTACAATTGCTAGTACAACTTCAAATAGTTCTACTGCTCACGTAACAACTGTGTGCGTACTTTTTCTCTTCTTTCTTGTTCTTCGGTTTTATTTAAAAACGAGGCTCATAAAATAAGGGAATTAAAAGGGTCATAAAATGGAAAAGGAGAGAAGGAGAAAAAAGAAGAGAGCAATCATCCAGTATGCCATATTTTATTTTCTATATAAAAATTACAACTTCTCCACTCTTTTCAATATATAGTCATTTATAATGTGCAACAAGCAAAAATGCAATAATCTGAAAAAGTGATCGTCATCAAGTCATGCAAAAGTTAGTTTTTTTTATTATTTCTGTATAATATTTACTGAAAGAACACAAGCACACATTTTTATTGCGTATATAAGTAAATGGGATGGGTTGCTACTTACATATATTACCAGAAACCTTGCACACTTTTTTTTGCTTTACGAAGAGTGTAAATCTGCAGCAGGGGACTCGGTTGGTAACTGGTAACTAATCTTTCACCACTACCAACCACACTAGCACCATATATAAAATAAAATACTTACTATAGATGAGCACATGGTCTTATGTCATGACTTTAACGATTGTGGATTTTTTTGCCGATAAGAGGAGCAGCAACAATTTGATTGCAATGCAATTTATTTTTTTCTTCTAGTGGACAACAAGGGAACCGCTTCCTTGCAATAAGGTCGAAAGGAAAGAAATGGACGCGGTCGATGAGTATGATACGAAAAGTAATGACTTTGATGGTGTGTTGCACCTGTAGTTTTATTGTCCTCTCCATCCTTACTCCAAAACCAATCCCAATGCTCTAGATACGAGCAGTAGAAGTAACCAACCAACCTCTTGGCAACATGTATTGCATTTGAAATCAAGAAAGTCATAAAAATGGGGGAAGAATTGCAAGTTTTTTTTTGCTTTCGAAGCTTTAACAAAATATCTCGGAGTGGTGGTTACACGTATTGAAAGGAGTTAAAGAGGGGGATACACCGGTACTGACTAACGATGATGATGCAGAAACAAAGAATTTTTTTACGATAAAGCAATCCTCAGAAAATAAATAGGAAGATGGATAGATAGAAGTAGTAACATTCGAAAACTACTTTTTTCTTATAGATTCTTCCGCTTGATATAAAAGGAGGTAACATATAATTTCTACTGTGACGACAGCGAGCACGTTGTTGTTAAAGGGATAAGGGAAGAAGATGGTTGTTGGCGATTTAAGTGCAGCACACCCGCACAATTTCTCAATATTTTATATGGCCAATTTTCCCTGTTATCTTACCAGAGATCTGTGCTTTTTATTTCTTATACAAAACGTTCTGCTTGTGCTTTTTGCTTGCATGTATTTTCCTTTTAAAAATCCGGTTTTCATTTTTTTCTCAGGGAAAAAATGCACAAAAACGCACATGGATAGATGCACTAGAAAAAAATAGGAGAGGCTAGAAGATGCATAGGGGGTTGTGGGTTGAATAAGTAATGCAGAAAAATGGTAATAAAACCACGCTTTGTGAACCAACGAGTAGTTAGTGAAATGTAGCAAGTTGTAGTGAAGAAAATCAGCGGGATATGATCAGGTGATGAATTTGATGATAATGGCAAGGACACTGAAAGTTAACAGGACAACACCGCTGTTCTTATTGCTGCTCGTGGTGGTTGTTCTTCATCATTTCCTCTTTATACAGGAGAGTAAGGTAATCGCGAAGATTGAGATGATTTTCATGAGCATCATCGGGCTATCAAAAAAATCAAAAGTTTCGATGATGTACCTAAACGGTACGAGCTACCTATAAATATCATAACCACCTGACATTTGTATCTCCTCCTTCCACATCTTTATGACTGCTTATGAATTCATATAATTGGTTGAATTTTTACATTTTATATTTTGTGATTTTCCTAAGTGGAAGTAACATTTACATTGTGTTAAGGTGGTGAGTATTGTGCCGCTTTCTAGGTCCAACAATAACTCAACCAACCTGTCTTTTTGTATCATTATTATAATGCAGCCAAGCTAGAAAAATCCATTTTACTGTTTCAATAAATGAACGCTGATGTTTCTCGTCCAAAAAAAATTAGTCATAAAGAGGATTTCAACAACGAAATATGAAATAGGAGGGTACGAGTTTTTACACATCGTGGCAGAACGATGCAAAGTATGATCCAAGCAACAAACGTAAAGAAATAATAACAACAATAAAAATATACTCGTTTAACTGGCACGTTGTTAAATTTTTTGCTGGTCTTCCTTCCATAGCACGTTTTCTTGCTGGGAGAGAGAGAGAAAGGAAATAGGTAGAGGGAGAGAAGAGCAGGTCACCAGCCAGAGGGCAACTGGTAAGCAGTTTTGGTATTTGCGAACGATGAAAAAACACTGAACCACGCATTTTTTATCTTTTTCTCCTTTACTCATTTTTACTTTGAGTTTTTAATGAGCCCATAAAATTCCAGCAAAAATGCGCTGTGTGTGAATAGAGTCATAAAAAGGGTTTTGTGTTTTCTTACAAGAAACAATGGAAATTGAAAACCGCGCTCGAAATATGGAACTGATTTCTACTAGTGTTTGGCACTATTACTGACACTTGACAGTTTACCGTATAGGTACATAGCAGCCAATTTAATGCGCTACCACTACTAGCTTCGGTGTGAGTTTTTTTTATTCAAACAAAATGTGTAAGTCACGAGTGAGAAGAAAAGAAACTTCTGTGTTGAAAAAAACGTTTCACTCCAGTAAGGTGGCCTTTGACCTGGTTACATTATGTATATTTATCTCATATCAGCAGCAAGAAAACCTCGTCACATTTTCACTACTTTTTTACATCCCGTTGATACTTAAATCAATTACATTCATACACGCTGAACATGAAGTTAAGCCTTCGCATTAAAGAATGGTGGTGGTGATGATGAAACAACTTGTACTTCTAATTTACAACTCGTCATCACTAACTCTACGAATTCTGTGTACTCAGTACTCACTACCTTCATCACATCACGGAAAAAATGGGATTGTCGTTTCGCTGAATGTTTAACTTGACTGTTGACTGTTGACTGTTATTCTTTTAATTCATAAATCCAGACATAAATAATGATTATTGTCTTGTTTCCGACTCGGCTTAAGAATTCATTCTCATAAAATAGAAGTATTTTTCACATGAGAGGGGAACCATTTCTCTTCAGCCCTTGGATTTTTTCAACATTTTGTTTACTCCACTTTGGTTTAGCAACAGTCATTAAAAGAGTAAAAAACGATCTGTTGGGCTATTATTGTTATTATGTCTGGCCAATACCACTTACTATTCGCTGACTCGACGGGTGTAATAACGCCACTGTGCGATTTCGTTTTTATCAAACGCAATTCAGTTTTTTATTTAGAACATTGTAAATGTGTGACAGAACCCCACCAAGAAGAAATATTTTTTTTAAAAACATTTAAATATTGGCCATAAAAACTAATCGTGGGTTTCTTACTCTCTCACACACATACAGTCATTCAGAAAAAAGGTCTTTTAAGCGGGACAAGAAGCTCTCATTGAAATTCATCAATTCCAAAACAAGGTTGGGATACGTCATCTTCCAAATAAAGCAAAAAAATTGTCGTCTTTTTATCTAAAGGTAACATGACACCAACACCACTAAAGCAAGATTATAATGATATGGTAATAGTATACTGCTTCCTATGTATCAACGGCTCCATTTAACCAAGTCGCAGTTTTCAAATGCCGAATGTGTTTAAGTGAGTGTTACTGCTGACTCTTGCAGATTTCGTGGAGGAAACGAAAAAAAACAGACGTGTTTATTAACTGGGTTTCAAACACTTTTATCACACAGTCAAATCCTTCACCATTTTTAGAATTTAGTGTTCCATTATACAAATTTTTTTCATCCGTTGAGTAATGCTTAACAATAACAATATTATACTATTTTTTACCAGCACAAATATAAAAATGTACATTTATTTACAACTGACTTATTCAACCAACGAAACCTATTCAGATGGATTTTACCTTCTAGCTGCAAAAGCGATTGAAGTAAAACGTAGACGTGATCATGCTGGAAAATTGGATTGAGAAAGAACGTAGAAGAAAGTTGAAGAAATGAAATCATTAATTTTTTCAGCATTACTGTCGTAGAAAATATCAAACGTCACGTTCTCAGTTAGAGAGGACGCAAACATTTAACCGACGACGGTGTGTACAATTTTTTGTGCCTACATATAACAATGTGAAAATATGTAAAAAGAAGTTTTAATATATTATGTGGTAAATATGTACAATTGTGCATTTATCTGCGTACAAATTAGATGAACTCAATAACAAAGTGTCTTTGCAATTTTTATTGCGGATTAGGTAAAAAAAACAATTTGAGTCATTTGTTACAACCTTTAACTACTTTAATCATCATCGCCATACAGTTCCAAGATATACGGGGCAATTCATGCATGAGCACAAACAAGTAAAGCGGTTGGTTCGTTAAATGCAAAAAGTATTTTTGAGTACCTACAACATAATGGACGGACGAGTTTTGGTGCAAACTTTTTCTAACCCTTCCTTTTTAGTCCTTTGACGAATAAAGAAGCCACCTATTATTCTTAAAAATTATTTATTTGGTAGTCAAGCACGAGCTGCCATCCTGAATACAGTCCTAGCTATACTAATGTGATTTCCAAGTAAATCATCATTGTTGCAAAGAGTAATAATATTTTATTTGCGTAAATTTTTGAAACTGAAAAAGGGTAGCCGCTTTGAAAATTATCGTATGGTAAAATCGTATCGTTAAGAAAAAGGCATTTCTATGATAGATAGATAAAGAGTACAACACGTTTACAAACGGGGATACAAGAAAAGGTGTTGATCCAAAGCACAATATCCCGAGCATCCTTTTACCATGTCTAAAGGAGTTTTATACAAGGGTACGCTGCTTATCCAAACGGTTACAACAAAGAATAAGTCATGCTTCTGGAATCTAAAGCTAATTTAAGTTAATGAGACTCCACAGACAAATAAATAAACTGAAAACTTGACAAATTTGAATAAAGTATACAGGAGGACTGGAAAAACACGAGAAGGATGAAAAAGAATGATACGCGAAATGGGGGGATCGGTAGTAGTAGTCATTCGATAAAACCAGCTTACATCATTCGCTCAGTTACGATGCCATCGTCACGCCAAGTGTATTGAAATCGGCGGAGAAACAGTACAATTCAACCAAACAATAAACAAATTTTACGCCACCTCGTTACACGATGTACAATGCTTCCCAAAAGTCATTTCAACATCTTTTCCAGTTTCCTTGTTATCGCCAATAGTACTAGACATTATATGGCAAAGAATGATAAAACCTCGTGGAAATACAGCAGCATTTGAATAATTAAAATGAAAATTCCAAATGCGGCGTTTTCATCATTTTACTTGGTAATAAACCAACTAATAAACAGAGTGCAAAGCAGCGTGCAGGCATCATGTTACTTGACGTTCACACTTGTTCTGCCATAATTGCTAATTTTGCAAAAGGACTTGTATACCGTTAAATGTTGTCTCATTGTTGTGGAAGTAACAAAAGTAGTCAGTATTAAAAGTAATATGTAATACCGTTGCTAACACAATAATAAAAATTCCGAATACGACTTCAGAGTTCGTTGTAGGAAACTCACAAGTTAAATTATCAGAGCGAAGAATAAGATCATCCATTAAGGTTCATACTGATCTTGCTATGTTTTCAATTGGATTCCCCTTTACCTTGTTCTTTCACACAAATTTTTTGCAAAGGAAACTCAGCGCTATGTATGTAAGTAAATTACAACAATGACTTTAGCTAATGGCCCACTGAGTTTGCCCTGAACAGGAAGTTAATGCAACAGACCCAGTCACTGTAAACATTTTAACGAATTTGTCGTCCCTAATTAACAACGGTGTTTCTTCCCGATGTATTCAAGCTGTCCTCCCTTCCTTTGTGCACATGAAAAGGATGCCTGCATAGTTCTTAACACCTTTTCCACATAAAGCTCCCGACTCGCTTCAGTTCACGCCTCCTGGTTCCAATTCCAATGAGTACCGGGGGAACGACGGCTGGAATGAAAGTAAGAATATAAAAGATCTCCGTGTGTGTTCACTTGTCTTTTTCCATAGAAAGCAGAATTATTAAGGATGTTGTGGAGGATCCACACTACTAACGACATAATAGCGGTCTGGATTGAGTTCGGATTTACAAACTTCCTAAAGAAGGGAGTCATCTAACACTTTCCTCGTTATTATTAAGAAATTACAATAGCATTGGTTATTGCTTGACTTGCTAAATTTTTATTACTTTAGCTGGATTATTTATCATACGTGTTTCTTTCTGGTGTTCGCACTATGTAACAACAAGGAAAATATACCAGTTGAAAAGGGATTGGGATTATGGGGGACCGTGAACAGTTACATAAGACAAATGAATCTAGTAGCACTGGCTAATCAAAAAGAGAAAAAAAGTTAAAATATATGACATGCTTTTTGCGAGAATGTGTGTAGATGACATAACGGTTATAGTGCACTTGCCATTTAACCACATATTTGTAGTCATTATTCAATGGTATTCATAAACCTCGTTTTTTGTTAAGTTATCATTTTGGACGAAACTACGAAATTGAGAGGAAAAAGAGCACATCCGACAAATTGTCCCAATGTATAACAAAGTAAATTCATGTTGAGGATTTAGTTTGATAGTGACGTTTTTTGGCTAGTGTCAGTCCGATGGGAACATATTATGGAAAACGACACTCTGTTTTTAGAGCACAGAAGAATTGAAAGTATTGTTATCGCCTCTTCACGTCAGTCGGCTGGAATGACACCATAACTTTTGTTTATTTCCTGTATTCTTGTAACACATACAACATAATGGTATTTTATGAAGACGACAAATGAAGGAAACATCCGTCTTCCATGTATTGCTTCACCCCAACCAAGTCCGGAAAAAATAATGTGAATACAAGTTTACAGTTGCGAAATGTAAATTCCTATCTCATTATGTTATCACTAGCAAAAAAAATGCAAAATTAGCCTTGCCACACTCTAAGTGTTCGTAAGCCAAGGAAAAAACTTGGCCATAAAAACAAGAAAAGTCTGTAGATATATTATTACCAGCGCGGCATGACAAACTATGAATGAAAACACATTATTAGAAATGATGTACCATCATATCATTCGCTAAAATCACGTTGGCAGTTGGTTGGTTGTCGGATGTCATAAAGCTGAAAGTTGTTACTAGTACAGCATAATAGCTAATTTAATGTCATTGTGAATATTTTACAGGCAGTTATTTTTCAACAAAGAAGTAAAATTTGTGTGTAAAACACACGTCGCCATTTTCGGCAACATTTAATGCTACACTTCTCGTAAAGCAAATGTGGAACGGTTTCCGTTTCTAAGTTCTACTGAAGTATTCAGTCACCTACATATCTGTTCTCCCCTTTTTCTCCAACACTCTACCGAGTGACAAAGACACTACAACTACTGGTCCTGCTACACCATTTCATGCTTTATTTGTATTGTAAAGTGAAAGGTAAATGGGAATAAAAACCGGAAAACTGAGAAGCAAGCAGTTCGTTTAATGGCTCAACATACTAGAACTCTACAAGTACAACTTGTTCCGTAGGCGAAGAGAAAGAGGGAGAGAGAAAAAAAGCCATAAACTATAAACCAAGTTTTTATTACTTGTGTAGCGGTAGTTCGCTCTTCTCTCCCGTCGTCATGTTACGTTATGACATGGCAAATTATGAGAGTTGTTCTCATTGAAAATATTCGCGTTTCTGCTCTACTGCAGAGTGGAACAAGTTTTAGTTCCAATTTCAAAATGACTAATTAAACAAAATGGTAAACGTCGCCAGCGCCATTTAACGATTGTTATTAATATGTATTAGGGCGACCAAAATTGAAAATTACTGCTAATGTTGTAATGAATCATAGGTTCCATGGTAGCTTCATCTTATAAAAGTCATATTAGCTTTGGAGAAGAGGATCTTCTGAGAGACAGTAAATTTTCCGATAAAACCAACAGTCTGCGCAGAGAGACCATATGAGCGTTTTAGGATCTTTTGGGTCTACGGCATGCATAAATAGAATCCTTGAGAAAGTAATTTGAATCGCAATAAAAATGAGCTACAAAACATTAGGAGGAGGATCTAGTCAAGCTCCATCCGTCTCGCTCTCTCTCTCTCTCTCTCTCAGCTCGCCCACGGAGCACTCGACAAATCAAAACCATCAAAAACTGCCATAAAATTTGCAGGACAGACAAAAGACAATTCCAGTGGAAATTTTCTCGTGAGTAGAGTAATAACAAAGTGAGTGAGTGAGTGAGTATATACTGGCGAAAAAGAAACTAGAAGGCTTTTTATGCAGTTTTATGTGCAATATACCAACATCAAAATTCACCTGATGTAAAAACTGATGGGATGATGCCTTTAGTAGAATCTGCTGCTGCCAGGCTTCTG
The DNA here is from genome assembly GCA_027744295.1 of Callyntrura guangdongensis. NCBI lineage: Eukaryota > Metazoa > Arthropoda > Collembola > Entomobryomorpha > Paronellidae > Callyntrura > Callyntrura guangdongensis. The sequence goes on from JAHZNB010006010.1 coordinate 46,592, forward strand.
AAAGAAATTATTATTTCCTCATTCTCCATCCATCCATCATCCAACCTTGCTTACCTATACAGAGCAGTTTCATTTCAATATATTTTTTAATACTTTGTCGTAACCCGAAAATTCCAAAGCCTGTTTCCTTCTCTCCGTTTCTTTGCCATCGTCGTTTATTGAAAAGCGCACCAAAAAACATGACGTGCGATTGCTACTAAAACCGAAGACCTACACAAATACTTTTAATATCGTCCATGTCACAAAGAAATGCCATTATTTGCCTGCTTTCATGTGCAACTAACCTAACAAAACTCATCATCAACGACAGCATTTTCTTTTAGTAGGACAATAACTAACAGTAAAAACAACAGAGGAAACCAGCAACACCAGTACAGTGGCAACCGAAAGCACCCAACGACATCACATAAAAATATGGGCCATTACTCTGTTCCTTCTTCACTCTTCTTTCTTTCGTTAGTTGAATTATGTTATGGGATTTTAAAAAACAAACTAAAACTGCCACTGTTACTACTTTGTATGCTTTTACGAAACGAAAAAGTTTGTTTTTACTGCGTGCGTTTTCCATCTCTCTCTCTCTCTCTCTCTCTCTCTCTCTCTCTACATTTTACATCCATCTCTTCCACATCCGACTTGGAAAATTTGTAACGCTCTCCTGTTTTTATTTAACGTTTTTCTGATGAGTGCACATAAAATGAGGAATTACACAAGAAATTACTACTTTTCCTGGTGGTGGAATAAACTCGCACCACCCAAATCCACGAAACACTGACATGAACACATGCACGCCACAAACACAGAGGATCCATTCCACCTGCTTCCATTTTAGCTCTCTCTTTCTATCTATCTCTCCCTCTCCGAAACCGAAAAATGTCGCTGGATTTTCATTGCTCATTTCATTGCTCTTATTATTGTTATTATTATTATTCCTCTTGTCTTTTACAATATTGAAAAAAGAGCCCGACAGTGCGGTAGCAGTTCTTGTCAAGTGTCATCTCATTAATCCCATGTTCTACTACTACTGCTACTTTTGTTGCTACAATCTTCTAGCCCCATGAAATGTTTAGGAGAGAACTGAAAGCTGTTAAAAATTCACATAAAATGAAGAACGGATCCTGTTGTCCCAACAGTTCTACTAGTCCCAGCCTTCAAACTATTTCTCTTCAAGCTCTTCTGATCACTCAACTCGTCGTATAGTTGTAGCAACTATACAACTTCAATCCATCTTACAACTCATTCCATCATTCAATTCGAATTGGAAGTACTTTTTTTGCCAATACCTAAAGGAAAAGAAAAAGGAAGCCAGAAGTGCACGTCGGTGCACGTTGTTGCAATATTGTTACATTTTTTACGTTGGCATTTTTGTCACTAAACCGTGCCATATTGTTCGGAACTACTAAAGAGAGGGTTTAAGATGCAGCAGAGAAAACCTTGCACATTCTACCTACGCAAAACCCATGTAACAGTAATAAAGCAATAAACCAATAAACAACCTTTTAAATGACCATAATAATAACATCAAACGCTCTCCATTTATTCCCCATATCTATATATTCTTAACTTTGGAAAAGGAGAGAAAGAAAGAAAAAAAAACGAAAGGAAAAAGCTTTTTTAGTTTTATTTTTGAGTCGACATCCAACGAAATAATATCCTATCGTATCGTGTGCATCCAATCCGATATGTACGTATACATATAGCATTGGATGGCGTTATGTATTACCATTCGACCTGCCACACGAGCATTTTTATTGCAGATTGCGCTTTTTATTAGCGCTTTAAACATACATAGGCATACGAACGATTACCAAAAGTCAAAGCACTTTTTGTGCAATTGTACCCAGAATACGATTGAAGTGGTCATAATAATAATAACAATTATAATAAGAATATCATGGGATGATTGATATGTACATTTATAGTTCAGCGAGTTTTTCAAGCTGTAGGGACACGTGCTCATAAAAGAGATGTTGGCAGCATTAAAACGTGCATTATAATGGTTAATTCGAAAAGAGAATCAGCAGAATCCGTATTTTGCTATTAAATACTTTATCAATATCTATAAATGCTGATTGGTGAAGCCTTTTGTTGCTGTTTCGTTTTGTTTGTTGAATCAAACAAAGGAAAAGGACATCAATTGAGTTTTCAATTGAATTATCTATTCTAGCGAGACGATGCGCGATGCCTTCTTTCTTTTGAGCTAGAAAGCAATTAAAAATCGACAAAAAACAATATCAAAGAAATAATCAAATCTGACGGAACAATGAAACGAAAAAAGCCAATACTTATCAAATTATTACTGTTTCACTCAACGTAATTAATTTGTTTTGACTTTATAGATTTCGTAAATAATTGTAATTTAACGGTGAAAAAACACGAGACAAAGAGCAATGACAGCTGCTATTTCATATCAAGATAAAGCCTACATGCATGAACGTCATTTCTGCATACAGTACATATTTACGACTAAAAAACAAACTTTCAATTTTTTTCAAGGTCACCTTTTAAGTTCAACTGTAAAGCAGTATAGCATTTTAAGATAGCTTAACTTTCAGCCAAAATATTCCATCCAGGTTCGAACGCAACCACACCACAGGGGCGGGGAATTGGAATTTTATGTCTTTAAGTATACTATTCGCAAGATTTTCAAGATTATCAACACACACTTGAAAGAGCACGATGTGTATCAATTAACAACGACAACGTCGAATTTGGGGAAGCTAACTTAAACTTATAATTAGTTACTAAATTGTTTGTAACTATGTCTATTTGAAGGTTGCAGCTGCAATCTGATAATTTAATCCGCTATTAACAAAATGCTTCAAAATTGCACAAGAATCCTTAAATTGAAAGTACCAACACAGAGTCACCCTCACCAAGTCGCCGATGAGTACACGCTAAGAACAGAAATCAACCCTAACGCATTCTATCATCTGAAGTTAACAACTTAAGTCACAAGTAATTTCAAAGATTCCACATAACGCGAGTTCATCATGATATGTGATATGTGTGCATGTATCTATAGATGCATCTATCTACAACGTGGACCGTTGTATTGTATAATCCTATCTTCTACCGAGATGTATTGTAGTCACACTGTCGCACAGGGACTACTTACAAACCTGAAAATTACAACATAATCTATGCCTCTTGTCAAAATGAATACTGCGCAATAAACTATTTCATAATTTCCAGACTGACCTTGCTGTCGTCGTGTTGTTAGCTTTAAAAGAATACAGCTCAGTTGTCAAAATCTCTATTTTTAAATTATCTTGTCAATACAATGATTTCATAACTTTATAAAACACAACAGCTTAACGTGTTATATGATATTTGATAATAATGAAGAAACCGCTTCCACTATGGTCAGATAATTCTGCAATTTAAAATTGAATTTCGATCTGAAATTATATACTGCAAAATTTAGCTCAACGTGTTCAGTACTACTCATACAAGGTAGATTTGTAGAGTGAAATGTGGATGCTACATCCATCTACTGACTGTACTGCAAATCGTTCTTCCAAGCTTCTTCCAAAAAAAGCAGATTTCATTCATCAAGTTAGTTTATTTGCAATCACCATATATATTATGAACGTGTTTGACTGTTTGTAAGCATACAAATAATGGTCTGACGCGATCTCAGACGGTAAGATTTCATCAATGGGCAACCCAAAGATGAGGATTTCTACTGAAATCATTGGTAGAAACGTCTAAAATGCAAGATAACATCTAGACAGGCGCCTGATGTTTATTGGACAAAGCATTTTTTCCCTTAAAAAACAAATCTATTCCATGTTTTACCGTATTGACAAAATGTCGAAATTCATGGATGATTTCAAGGATACTTATCAATAATTGATTTGTTAAATGCCATAGACGATGCTATCATGAGAATTTCTACAGTTTCGTGTTTTTGAAGTGTCTACTGGGTTTTTAAGTTCGAGTATGATTCAACGTAGACACGCTTCTCGTGTATGCATATCACACCACGTGAAGGGGTTAAGTTGTAAATGGTAATGCTGTTAAGTTGCAGTCTCTTAAATTAATAGGCGCGGGTGCGGTTTAGCAGCGTGGCATCAAGCAAACTTTATAGAAATGGTTGCAAATTGCAATATTACCTTTTGACGTCCTGTGTATTGAGGATGTCCTAGCTAAATTGATTAGGTGTTGTCTTTTGGAGACTTGACGTCACCCCCTCCTTTCCAGCAACTAATGCTAGCTCTTCATCAAAGAATCTGTAAACACAAAAACTAAGATCACATACCTATGCTTAGCATGAATGTTATATAACTTAAAAAATTAATCAATTTTTGCTATAAAATACACATTTTATAATTACAATCACGTATTGATAAAGTATTGCATAATTTCTGTACTTAAAAAAATTACATCATTGCTAATTGAAATTCAATTATTGAATACATTTTTGATTTGGGCAAGTCAAACCAATAATCAACAACATGATCTAAAATATAATTATTAGCTTTGTTTCTGAAAAATTGCCTTTAATTACTGTATAAAATATCATACTACCCTGTGCTGGTTAACAGCAATGTTGATCACCTATATTCGGATATCTGGAAACAAAGTGAGTAGAAGCACTGCTGAATTTTTTTTCAGACACCCGCTCCCATTCGGTACAATTTAAAAGATAAATAAGCGTTTGATTAATAAAAAGTACTAAGCGAAGTATGAATAATTTTAGCAATTAGCTTCCCAGTTTTGACAAAAGACTAAATTTTTGGAGAAATAGAAAAGTAGTAATTGTAAAAAACAACCGATTAAGTTACTATTAAAGTAGAGAACAAAAACTATCCACAAATTATGCAGTACAGAAATTTGTTTTATAATAACAACTAATATACTTTAGTATTAGAGAGTAAATAGTAAATTCACAAAGCAAATCACACTTCCTGTCAATCCTGCATTTCCATCTGTGTAGCTATGAATGACGTGTTCCCAAGCAAGAACGTTCTGCTCCTGCTCGCACCAGTTGGTTCCTGACTTTTTTAGGTAATACGATTTTATAGTAGCCATTAGTAGCAATTAGCATACTTCCATTTTGTTAAAAATTTTGAAGATTTAAGCGCGAACCGCGTGCTCGCCGTTCAATAACGTTTATTCATGCATTTCTTGAATGTAATGATTGACACTCCTTGAACTGAGAACTTGGGTAAATCGCAGCAGACATGGACAATGACCGAGTTTTACAAAAATAGTTAATAGTTCCACGTTATATTACGCAAAGTTTTAAAGCTCATTGAGTAACACATGAATTTCTCCAAGATTAAATGGTTTCAACAATGTTAATGTTATAATAATTATCGGTAACATCAGCAGCTTTAAATAACTATTGTATGAGGAGAAAGAGTATTAATACCATATTATATACTACGAAATTATATATACTATAAATATTATAAATATTATAATATTTATAGTACATATAATTATATTATAAATAATATAATAAATATTATATACTAGAAACAAACTTGAGTACACACTGAGGTTGTAGGGAGCATTTTCTGACTGAGGGTTTAAATAATCATTAAATTCTAACACAGCCTTAATTAATACATTAACATTTGACATCGACGACACGGATACGGACGATACGACGACGACGAAACAACGTTTCACGGTGTTCTGTCAGTTTCAACAGTCTTGTCATTTGTAGTTGCCAAGATTATTATGAGTGCAATGTTGCGTTGCGCGGAAACTGGCAACGAATTGAAGTGGTGAATTGTATGACAACTTCGTCGTGTCATTTTTCAGGTGAGAAAAATTCCAGTTGTTAATACGATTGTTGTTAAAATAATGGTGTGGATTCGCCAATTTCCGCAATTTTCGTTGCGATTGTGAGTTACGTTAGTGGGCAGGGCACTTGGGCTGAAGCTCTTGTTATCTGTAGGTGTGCAATGCATGGATGGGAAGTTGAGGTGAAAATGTATTTTGTTTTGGCTGCGCTTCTTGCTGATCGAAAAGATTGAACAATCTGTAGATACACAATACACAGCTTTAAAATCAGAAGCAAACATGTTTTTAAAAAACATTTCTACGCCAATGTACTGATTAAATTTAGTAAAAGGTGTACGCATTCTACTTGACATATTTTTTTCAGACAAGAAAAGAAACGGTCAGTTGTGTGTGGCATACTCACGTTTATGCGCAAGCACACACAATTGTGAATTTAACTCGTCTTGGCAGGTATGTTGTGTTTACCGATTGTTGCATGAAAACTACTTAATATGCACAAAAATGTTAAATATCAAGCAAGTAGTCAACGCTTTGATTGTTCAAAAATCTTAGGCCATTAAACTACGTAGCACTAGCCTGGAATTGCATTATTTTTGAGTATTTATTACACAAAATGACACAAATGATCGACTTTGCGACTTTTGAAACCAAGCGGATTGAACGAATTTTTTTAAAGCATTTAGTTTTCTCAGATTCTTTGTTTACAAAAGTAAACTTGCAAAACTGACCACATTCATTTGCTCTCCCGACCGGAAAATAATGTTATTAGATCAGTTAGCGCAATATTATTTATATTCTGGAATGTCACAAACCGACCAATCAACATGTCATTCACAATATCTCCTTTTTGGTAAAAAAAAAAAAAAGTGTTTGTAGTTAAGGCAATGGTGCTTTTGGCTTTTTTAACAACAACGTAACTTTGTACAACAGTCGCAAATTCACTGTTGCTGTCACATAGTTGCAAATTTAATAAAATGAAGCTGATGTACTTTACTGGCACGGAAGCTAATATGCATGCATGTATATGGCGTACATACTAATAATAAACAACACCAATAATAAACTCATTTGGAATTGCAAAAATTCCATAAATGAAAAGTTTTCAAACATTTGTTTGCTAATATCATACTAAGATATTTCAGTATACAAAGGAAACAAAAGAAACAACAAAATATAGTAATATGAATGGAGTCATCTGAAAATTGAGCGTCATTAATTAACTCATTTAAACCTTTTGTTGATCTTGAATTGTTGTTGTTATTATTTTTATAAGTTTTTGAGAATATATACACGAAAAATCGGTTTTTTTAAATTTTATGAATTCATAATGATTCATAAAATCGATAAAATCTTTTAATATGACTTATTTAACTATATAACAGTTTAGTTAAACTCTTTATAGCATGTTAACACTCAGATAGAACAGAAAATGACAATCGAGTATAGTGTCTCAATGTTTTCATGTGTCAGTTTGATTTTTGAGTAATATCAAATATGTGGTATGTTTGTGTAAGTACTTTGTATGAAAAGGCCAGAAGGTTGAAGTGGAGGCCAAGCATTGCGATTTTGATGAATTTCCTCCATCATCCCCCCGGTGGCCTTTTCGTGAACTGCAATAAATCTTTCACTTTGTATTAATATTGCTATAATACATGTCATGTACATACATATATTATAAGAAATAATGTTCTGTGTGGAAATGATTGACAATGTACACATTCATTATTGACTGAACGGAAGAAATTGTAAAATTGTGTATTTTCCGTTTAAATTGTCCAGTATTGTCTGTCTATGACAATAATGTGAACGTCATGACTTATCAGGTACAACCTGGTGTCATGACATTGAGGCCATATTCATGAATTTTCAATTGGGGAAAAAATCTATATTTTAGAGAGAGAGAGAGAGAGAGAGACGGAGAGACAGAGAAGCATACAAACAAATTAGTATAGGTTCATCTCTGGAAATGATCATCTGCATTCCAATTCCCAAGCTAGGTACTAGTGCTGGATATATACTATAGTGCTGTACAGCAACAACAATTTGCATCTAAACAAAATAATAAATAGTTAATTATGTAAATTAGTACCGGGAACCGCGCACACCATGAGTTTATTTTTCTCAAAGCACAACAAGCTACCGCGTGATAATAGATTGATAAACTTCAAAACGTCTGGTAAACATTTTTTTTTATAAAAGTGAGTGAAATACAAAAAATCGCTCCGTTTTCTTTCCTTCACTTGATTGGAACTGAAAGTTATCGTTATTCCCGCTGTATAATAGAGTACATAGTGAGTTGTAGTGTAGTCCTAATACAATAATTGATTCTTGCCTTTGTCTGGAGTGTCACTTCCGTTCTTATCATCGTTCGCCTATATATTACTTATAAGGAATCATTATCTTCAATAATAATAAATGGTTTAAATGCAAGAAAATCTGTATGCACGTTGTATTTACAAGTGACAATTTGTGTCGTGACCATACATTTTATCCTTTGTTAGTATAACTATGGAATTTTTATATGTGATTACGTTTACTTACCATTTTAAAATTTGTTATTAAATGTTTTGAAGTTATTATACTACTTCAAAGGACACATAAAACATTGATACAGTCATTTATATTATTAGTCACAAAATAATGCCGTGTCCACGACGAATTTGCTGACCAAACATCCATACCAAATGGCATTGGCACTGCGAGTTCCATGTTCCAGGAACAAAGCCACTTACACAACCAGCGATTTTAAAATTAATAAAAACAATTTTGCGTAGCACCATTAACGAACTATTGAACTGTAAATTAAAGTTAATGTTCTCCACAAACGTTCAGTGTAATGTATTTTTCTTTGTGACATCACGTCTAATGCACTTTAGCGAATTGAAAACAGTTAATGGAAGGAAGTGTTTCATTTAATTTACGCTTTATTATTATTAAAATTGCACTTTGGTTTAAAACTTGAATAAAAAACAATGTTCCACTGTGTAATTTGTTGTTTGATTATGTTAAAACTTAAAGGAATAAACTATAACTATCTACAACAAAAAGAACGTTCTTGCTGGCTATTTTAATCTTTTTGTATTTTTTATTTTATAAATCATATCGTCACTTTTAAAAACTTGAAATGGCTTTCCCGTTATTTACTACGAAAGTCATAGTAATTTTTGCGGCGTTATTGCGAGCTTCAGGGGGGACTATGAAAATGGGGGAGCTAACTTTTCCGTTAAAATTTGCAATTATTTATTAACATATATACAGCTCCCCTTCCAATATTTTCATTTCGTATAAATCCTTTATACTTTTTTTGATATTGTGCCGTCTGCGTAAAATTTCATTATGCGACGCAGCACAAGAAAAGTGATGTTATTGGAGAGAAATGGAGAGCTGTGTATGCAAATATTTAAAACATTTTTGGTTCCAAGATGATACGGTTTATTGTTTTTTCAAATATTCTAGTCTAAAGGATTTTCCTTTTCTTTTTATTAACTATATTTAGTCGAACAAACAAGCACTACGTATACCTGCTGATTTGAGTGATACTCGTAAAAATTTGACTAAACTTCAGTCAGTATGCATTTCCATTTACTAAAGTATCTTACAGACAATATGAGCAATATAATATGAGGACAAAACACAAAAACCTTTTTTTTCTTGCCTTTATTTTCATCATTTACATTGTATAGTAAAACTTACTAATGCATGTATTCATTTATTTTCGTCTGTGTGTGAATGTGAGTTAGTTAGGTACATATGAAAGTCCATGTATCCACTTACAGCACCGTATTATGTTTGTGAGAAGCCTGTACGAACCTTTAATACATGTTTACAAAGAATGTTTCTCAGTAATGATGAAAGGATCGTATATCGCGAGTGCAAGCTCTTTTTACATAAGAAGTGGTTTCCTCTTTTGTGTGTATTCTATTTCACACAATTCAATTTATTCAGTTAACCAAACTTCCAACTTGAGTTGAGTGAGTTGAGTACACAATCTTAATGCTATACGTGCATCTGTCTGTCTACCCGTGTGACTGTATCCTGTAGTGTAGAAAAGTTAGCCCCAGTTTTACACTTTTTTCCTGTGTGAACACTTTGAAAAGGTTAGCTGGAGACAATAGAACCCTTCAGGATTATATATTGTACACGGGTATTGTATATGATTAAGGGCTCACTTCTGGGAACGTCGGCAATGAAGTTGGATAACGTGGTATCCTACATAGGGTCAATAATGTGAGAAAAAAACTATTCCGCTATTTTTATACAACGAGTATACGACCAGACAATTGAGTTAGGAATTTCTCGTTGAAGCATGCATTTATGGTTCATGGCTCTTTTCGAGCAAGTAGCTTAGTTAGTTGCGTCCTTTGATCGTAATAGCTACATGCAGTGCCTCACAATTTTGCTTTTGGGGTTCAGAGATAACGAACATAGCCCGTACATTCGAGAGTTGCACTAGAAACAAGTATAAATACGCTGCATGCTTTCTGCTGATGCATGCTATGAGGCCGTCCTATAATGCTATACGCCCAAAAAAAGCTCTATAGTGAAGATAGGACGTTTCGTCCAAATTGCACAAAAAGGTTACATGGCAACCATACATACATACGAAAATCGTTAAAACATTGAGTTCATGAGAAAACAGTATGGTGTGGGGCCGCATCGAAGAGAAAGAAATAATGAGATTGGTGAGGCAAACGGAGGATTGGTATTTTTTCAAAACATTTTTTCAAAAGCTGCCTGCTTATGCTTCGGGCTGGTAATGTAGACTCTTCCTCGAACGTTTGAGAGAACAAACGAACGTACATAGAAGGAGAATAATGGTTATTTTTTGCTGTATCGGATGGGGTTAGTTAAATGCATGTACTATGAATCTATGTTAGCTACGTTAGCGTAAAAGAGGCGGTGGATCATGGTGCTTTAGCTGTGTTGCGTTGTCTTGAGAGATGCTACGTAAGTCTTGTTACTCAGAAGTACTACGTGAACTACGCAAAAAAACCGACGGTGAGGTATTTTTAGTTCGCTCTCTGATGATATTATACAAAAATGCTATTTCGTTGGGTGAGGTAGCGTTGGCAAAAGGATGATGCCATAGTAGTGATGAAGGCGGTTGCAACGGAGTGAAGAAAGAAAGCACGTCAGGAGCCTGAACATTAGTGGCCCCCTCGGTTTTCAAGAGTACTGTATTTGCTACTATTACGTACAAAAATGCAAACAAACGAACAAATAGAAAAACTATGTAGCGTTTTGTGGTATTATCAGCCAGCAACATCAAGAAAAAACAAACTTTAGCCGTTTTTTATAATGCTTCATGTTGAGGATTATGTAGCGAGATACAACAGGATGTTTATAATAAGCAAGTAATAGTTAGTGGTAGTTGTTGTTTTGTACTGTTAGAAAAACTTTACATGTACATCCCGTAGCCTCACCATCGTCATCATCACCAGACAATCAACATTAAACACCATTTTTCTGATATGTTTGCTGCTGTTGCTGTGTGGTTAAAACGCGTTGTAGTGTTGTAACTTACGACGAGGTGAAATGTAGGAAAAAGTAGTCAGTTGTAACAAAATAATATTTCAAATGATTTTTTATTAAATAAAAATGATGTAAAATCATCTCCTCTTCACGATGCAAACGCGTAAAATTTTATATTATATGCTTCACGTATTGTACAGATTGCAATATAATATGCTATGTTACGTAAAAACCTTACATGTATGCCTCTTATTTTTTTGCGTTGATAATTAAAATTTAGAGGTTTTGTTGAACATCACCAGATTTTACATTTAGTACAAAATAGGTGAAACTTCACTCATGAAAGCAAATTTAAAAGTAGTGTAGTAACTGTAAGAAAGTAAAGCTGTTAATTTCTTCAGGGAAAGTCAGAGTTCCTGGTTGTTAAGATGGCGAAAATATGTCGTTACCATGATTATCACGTATTTGATAATTGTTTATTTTACAACAAAAAGTCGACAGACGCGCAGTAGTTGTTATGTGAGCTTGTGTTTAACACTACTACTACTACTACTACTACTGTCGACTATGCTTTCGTTTCGTGGCAGTACAACAGTACAAGTAGTGCGATTTCTCTAGAACCTTTGGGAAGAAGGTTCGTTCGGCCTCTCCTTCGTTTTGTGAAAAGAAAATGAGGGAACGAGTATGGATTTCATCTCTGAGAGCAAGGCATGCAATAAGGAAATGTCTGTCCTGTGTAGGTACCAACTGCTTTGTAGTTGAAAAGGGTGGCAACCCGTTGTAAATGTATTATATGGGACTGGTGGTGAAGGTTTAATAGAAAGTGGAAGCCAGTCGCAGTTTGCAGTACGATACCAGATACGATGTTGACAGTATTACAAAATACAGCACTTTTGGGATCAAGTCAGGAGAGAGAAAAGTACATGTTATATAGCGGAAAAATTTATGTAATCCTTATATATGCAACTTTTATAACGGATAACAAAATCTTAATAATAATGGCCTACTTTGTTCTCAGCCTCGGGAACGGTGATCGATGATAGTAAAGATGATGGTGAGTGAAATGACGGTGTGCGATGTTTGTGTGAACAAAAATTGAAGAAAAATTGGAAAATGAGGCCTGTATTTCATTCAATAGAAATGATGGTACTGGGCCATATTATTTTGTGGAATAAGCATCTCTTCGTCGTGCTGTTTGAGAAGTCAAATGACATGCACTTATGTATGGTTTAAGATTGTAGAGTGACGAGTGATGACCTATTCTGATTTTAAACTTATTTATAGTATCACGTTCGTATTTATTCGTATGTTTATTTCAAACTGCCTGTTAAACTCAATATTCACCGTAGTCAAAGTCGCTATAGTTGAGATAAACCGTGGTCATTTAGTAAGGATCATTCAGCTCCTTTATAAACAATGGTCGTCGTGTCTGGTCCGTCCGCCCGTCCCCAGATTCTTATACGCTCTAACTTTTGAAGGGAAACGAATTTTCAAATTCTGTTTTCGCCAATAGATAGGTATAGACCATAGCTCGGTCAAATTTGAAAATGGGTACATGGGTCCACAGTTGGGTATCAGTATCTAAATACATGGATACATACCCAACTGTGATGGGGTCAATGTTCAAACACGTCCAAATGAGCTCAAACTCGGTATACGGGTACCTCTTATGTACCTAAACTAGTATACAAATTTTTGATGAATATGGATGAACCCTGTGACCTCCAGAGGTGATTAAAGGTCAGTTGTTGTTTAGCCCATAACTCCGAAACGGTTAATCCGATTTGGATGGGGTTTTTGATTCGACTGACAATAACAAGGGCTATAAAATATGTCAACATGACATGTCTCTGACCTCTTGGTGTAGAAATAAGACCCCTTAAATTTTTCTTGACTTTTAACATAACAACCATTACTCAAATTTGGTACACAAGTACCTCGTTGGTGTTTATATAAGAGTGCCAAGTTTGAGCCGTCGGATTGGTTGACAACTGTTATCTCCACGTGGGACCAAAGTTGAATTTATCATCACCATTACTACCATACTACTACTATAACATACTAAAAGATCCTTTTTGACATCATTCCTATAGTTTATTCCTGGTTAAAAACTGCAAAAACCGGTTGTCTCATTTCATTGCTAAAATGACCAAAGACTACACCTAATTCGGACGTGGAAATTCTTACAAAGTGCAAACGGCAACCAACTTTTCTTAATGCCCGCCAGCCTAGGAAATCCAAAACCCAAATTGCTCGCCACCCCAGCTTCGTGCCCGCCAGCCTAGGAAATCGAAAACTCAAATTGCCCGCCGGCCATCCTTGGCCAGCCAAAAAACTTCTCATTACCCACCAGCACTGTCCGGCGGGCCATTTTGATACCGCAACCAGGTTGCCAGTTTGCGTAAGAATTTCCACCTCCACCTAACTTCATATTTGCAGATTTAAGGAATGCAATATTATGAGGAAAGTTAGTTTAAATCATTCTCAAATGCAACTATCATTTTTATGAACACTGTTTCGCGGACCCGAAATATCATTGAAATAGTTTAAACTACGCACGTTTGCATAATTATTTGGACATATTCATTGACGAAAAGTGTATGCACGACATAGTCTATGCAACTTAGTCTTATGGGACATATGACATGAATTAATACATTGGGTGTTGACTACATGGACTTTGCTTACTAACTATACTATACTGATCAATTCCTTAACTAAAATCAATACTATCGTTTGCAGTTTGTGTAGTTTTGTCTTTCAGTCATCAGCTCATAATAAATGCTATGCATAATTAAACGCAACTTTCTCTTGGTCTCAAATTGTCCCGATTGCGATGCTTATGAGTGCACACTAAACAGCAACTGGAGATGATGTGCTCGTAGGTAATACTACGTAGATAATAGCCAATATAGCAAAATAAAAAGCCTCACAAGTTCATGTTTTTACCATGTTACAAATATACAGTAGTGACAAATATGACAATGTCGCTAAAAGGTTCTTGCATAATTTAGCAGGACTTATGCATGTTATAATCGGTTTTGATTGATATTGGCATATAATTGAATGTACCTATTTATATTGGTACACATTAAGTGTCAACGAAACCAGCAGAAGTGCATTAGCTTTCATAAACACGAATTCGTGGTACAAAAACTCTAGCCTATAATTCCAGAATGTTGTAAGAAAATACATTGGTAATACAATCCAGACCAAATATTGGGAAAATTATCAAAAACTACAGAACGGCAAAAATTCGCATTCTAGTATTCGTAGTTCATTATAAAAATTACTATTTAAATTACCCTCGTCTTGTAATGAGATGATGCCAGTAAATATTACCCGTAACGTCGATCTGGATCTTTTTATCTAAATAGATTAGTTGTGAAACATTATAATATGGAAATGACCATGAGAAATCATGGTAGCAGTTTGTAGCAGCTCTTTATTATTGTAATCATAATCATAATCTCACTGAAGGAATCGCAAAATATCATGCACGTCATTAACGAACGTTCGTGAAGCAGCTGCACTTCTGTAAAAGTATTTTCTCTGCTTCGGGTACTAAAATTTGTTGACTTGGATATTTTTGTACTTTTACTTATTGCTTTTACCAGTAGTATGCTTTATAGTCCAGTTAATAACTAGAAAACTATATCTGATAGTATCCTGTTCTCCTATTGTCATAGTAAATTCAGGTATTTATGTTAATGTCCTACTGTTGTGCGTCGGAACTTTTATTCCAGCTGCAGCCATAACAGTACAAACAAATGTTAACACAGCCTAGCAGAGAACAACTTAGTGGCCACGTTTCCTGATTCAGAAGGTTTTTTATTAGATATAAAGTCTGTTATAGTTGGCAAGGACAAGAAAATAAAAACCCTCGACGTTTTAATTCAAATGTAAACTTTTCCAGTATTAAAGGTTGAGGATTGTGACCTTGAGCGTGGCCTCTATGGAAATGCCCGGCATGCTTTACCACGTTCACGATGCGCATTAAGAAATGATGGTCTTTTGATTTAATTAATTTTTTAAATCGGTATTTTATGGTGCTTTCTTTAATTCAAAAAATAAAACTATGTTGTATAACTTGTATAGGATAGGTTAGGTTGTACAAACAGGTAAAACTTGTGGAAGTTTGCAAAAGAGGTCTTCTAAAATTAAATTCAAAATACCTTGTCTTGTCTTGTCGATTGTCGAAAACTTCACCTTAGACGGATTACCCGGTATGTTATGGGCTAAACAATTTTCAAACTTTCCCGTCTCTTGGAGATCCAAAGGGTCAGCCAATTTGGTTAAAAATTGCAAGGCATTAGTATGTGGACTAAAATACATACGATATGAACATAGACAAAGTTATCACGAAGTTGGGGACTCAACTTTTAACTAAACAGCTGCTGATATTGCTGTGCTAATACAAGCACCAACATTCTAATGTTTTGGTTTTTATATTTGACGCACTGTACTTCATCTCATCTACCAGTATGTCACATTTTTGTCACTGCAATGCAATTATGTAACGTTGGCGTAATAGGTCTTGTGTACACCTTCGTCAATAGGGCATGAATTGAAATTTAAAGTGATCCCAAACGCCCCTCGTTCAACTCATCCGAGCTATAGTGCATACATTTTGATTGGTGAAAACAGACTTTCAAAATTTTACGAAGTTCTTGAGTTATCGAGCCTACGGACATACATATATACACCAACTAGGAAAACTAATAGCCTATTATTAATAGGTCTTAGAAGACCTAATAAATCATGTAAACCAATCACATAGTGAAGAAGCGACTGAAAAATTGAAATTTCAAGGGAAAAATAAAGTCTAAGGACTGAATTCATTAAAATATAAACTAGCTTTTCTTTTCTAAAACTTCTCATCCAATCCCTCTTCTCCAGATTTGTCGGGTTCCTGAGATATAACGTTTTTCGAAATTGACCTTGGTTCCAGGGTTCAAACTTTTATCCACCTATAGGGGACACCATAAGATGTCTATAGAGACTCATATGAAAACAGTTGTAATCATACAACCTGATTGAATTGATACAGACTTGATATTTTGGCTTGTCAGTTGACCTGGTATCGCTATACAAAATTGAGCTAATTTGGATAAATTTTAATTTTGACTGCTACTCCCAAATGACTACCTGGAAGTTGACCTAATTCGCTGAAATTGTATCCCAGAGATGACATTGCCCTAAGGTACATGTGTGCCAAGTTTGAGTCAAATCGGCTGATGTGTCCGACCTGTAGAGTGATAACGGACAGACAGACAAACACGCTAAAGTCATTACTAGATTAAGTTTTCATCTGCGTAATAATAATTTGTAGCGGTGGTGAAAATCTGTAATAGTTACCAATACTAGAAATTTGTAAATTTGGATATTACTACTGTACGCAGTAAGTTATACACTAATAATCGTGCTCGTAGTAGCATAAATATCTGGCGGAAATATTAAAACGCAAACGTTCACATCTAAAAATAGAAAAAATATCCATAAATATCAAAAACTCCATTTTTTAAATGAGTATTGTAAATGACAGCTTGCCGTAGCAGCTTTCATACTCTATAGTCCTAGAACCTAACTAGGACTATAGTCGACTATACTGATAGTGGTACGTTATAATATATCTGCGCCGTTGACAAGCACTTTATTGTAGGGATAGGTCGTGTGTGGACAAAATCGCAAATATGCCAAACAAAGTAAATGTAAAGAGAGACGGGAAAATCCATTAATATCAATGCAAAAATGTCATAAGTCATAAATATCCCATTTTTGTATTTCACTTGTCATTTGAAACGTGTCATCTTCAACAAAGGTATCTAGTTGCTCTCATGTAATAATTTTTAAGTGGAACAAACATAATGATGCGACATGTCATGTCATTGTCATTCCTCATTCTTTTGTAAGGGATCGACCGTCATTGCCCCGTAGTGTCTATACTAGTCTGCCTGCACCTACTCATGTACTCATATTCCATTCAATTATACATGTCATAACGTCACTCCTCAATTGATCGGAGTTGTACCCGGGATTTGTTTTTTAAAAAGATAAAAGGAGCGTTATTAAAATACAATAAAAAGACTATAATAAATAACAATTTAAAACCCTATGAAAAAACTACACGACGGCTAGTCACTATACAAACGTTGACATTAATGAAAAAGGGTAGTTAGGGTGCATGATTAAAAAGAAGTGATGTAATCTAAGACGTGGAACTTCTTCACTTCACACTGGGATTTTGACAATGGTAAATGGGTACCTGTTCCGTAATAACTTGTGGTATGATGAACCATTTTCTCGTGGAATTTGTATCAATATATTTTAAATTCTAGTAATATTTTAAAAGTATTAAATACATGTTCGTGAATATTTTAATGGCGATGATAACCAATCAACGTTAATTTAAACGTATCGAAATCACACAAAAATTGGTCGTTTAAATGTATTAATTTTTGCATATTTTAACCTTTTTCATTCCATTTTGTACATGTACAGAGCAACTTATTCAGGAATGGGAAGCTCCAGCAACCCTTTGGAAGAATTGATCCCGCCTGTAACATAGCGAACAGGAACTCCAATGGCGTCCAAAACGAAAGCATCTATCATTCAACATTAAACTGTAATTCATTTATCTCTAGTATATTCTTAAAGTATAGTGCCTGGAAGTATGAGAGTGATTTCATGAACACAATCATCATCATCGTGTCTGCTCGCTGATTGGCTGAAATTAGTCACTTGACCAATCTATATATAATATACAATAACTGATTAAAGACTTCTGTGCATTGCCAAATCAAAATGAAGTCCACTGATATTAAATCACTACGTTATAACGAGTGTGTGGCGAAAATCCACAAAAACATATAATTATGACGATTAGAAAAGTTTGGCCCAAGATGGTTGACCTCTCTGACCCCCCAGGGAACGTCAAACTTTGAAAATTGTTTTGCACGAAACACCGAATCGGTATATATGCGTTTGAGATGATGTTTTCACCAATCGTCTAGCAGTGACAAAGGCTATGACATATGTCAATAAGTGATCTCATAACACCCCGTTGAGGTAGAAACAAGTAAATCCCTTTAATTTCTTTACTTTTGTAGGTGGTGGTTCTGCTTGGCTGCATTTGGATACCGTGGCAAATCAGATTTACAACGTCCAACTCCAGTAATCAGACGATTTACTGCAAATGGGTACCTAAATTTGAAGCAGATGTGAACTTTCCAGTAGAATAACGTTCCAATCCATTTTTCAGACTCCACATTATACTGGTTTACTATGCCATGAAAAAGGTTTGTCTCCTGGACTGGCCAAGTCATAGCACAAAACCAAATCCAATGAAGATCGTATGTCCGTATCTCACCGGCAGGTGTATGCCCATGGAAGCAACTGTGAGGAAAATCGGAACTTGAAGTAGCCATTTTCAAGGCATGGGATTCCATTCCAAAGGAGTATCTAAGAAATTTTCCATGAAATATGGTATTTTTTAAACTAGTAATGAATAACTAAGTAGTAAATGTGAATTTGTGTACATCTTTATGAAGAGAATATTAAACCCGTTACATCTCATCTCTCATTCACATGACGAACATGAAGTTTATCATTATCTGTTGCATCTTTATTTGCATATCATTTTCCTAAAACTAAATGAGTCTAATAAGGATGATCACTGATCACAGTATATATAATTATAATACGGAATGTATTTTGTATGCTCGATAACTATAATGATTCTCTTATGCTCTTACTGATCTTAGAACCAGTTAAACTTTAAAAACAGTACTTGCATCTACGTAGTGTTCGGAGTCTTTCAATACATTTTGTTCCTTTCATATACTTTCTTTTTTCAGGCTTTTCGGAATAAAAGTATCCTTTCAAAATCTTTCAAGAATTAAAAAAATCATTTATTTCATAGGTGAATGAAAGAAAATGAAATGGATGGAAAGACATTCTTTCATTCAACCGTAAATACTACCAAGCCTTCTTTGCTTTATTATTTTCTTACATATCCAAAGAAGTTAATTATGTTTCAACTTGGAAATCTCGTAAGGATCACAAGTGTTAAGCAAGTTTGGGTTCCCATGGTAACACTTAAAGGTTTAAGGCACCCTAAAATCTGTGAGGGGAACGGCTTACAAAATAAAATGGCAAATCCAACTGCTTTGGAATAGCAACATGTCGAGGTTTTTATTTTCAAATATATTATTTCAAAAATGTATTTTAGAAAGCAAATGTTTAAACGTTGCGAATTATTAATTTAATTAAATAAATTTTATTTCATGGATAGACAAATTAAAAATCGCAAAGAAATATGGAGAAGAAATCATAACGAGAAGGGTGTAACTTATGTGTAAAACTACTGAAAAGGTCTACCCCCACCGAACTTTGACGCCCCATGGGGATCAAAGGGGTCAACCATTTTGAGTCAAACTTTGCAAAACGTCATAAATATCCATATTTTATCTGTACACCAAGTTTAAGCTATGGTTGTCATTTGAAAAAAAATTGTGACCCCCTGCTGACACTCAGGGGGTAAACCCCAAACCTCCATCTTCGAACTCATAAAAGCTATATATATATATAATATCTATAGATTGGCGAAAACAGAATTTTAAAACTCCTTTGCGTTCAAAAGTTATCGCGTGGGCAGAATACTTTTTCAGTAGTTAAATGACTGCCTTGTGTGGTAGAAACAAGATCCCCCTCTTTAAAAAGCACGATAACTCTTGAAGGTAAATGAATGAATTTTGAAATTCTGTTTTCACCAATTGATAGGTATGGTCAATATCTCAATATATGTATTCTATATGTTATTCTATTCTATATATATAACATATATATAGTATATATATGTATGTATGTATATATATTTATATATA
>JAHZNB010006011.1:0-11412 GCA_027744295.1 Callyntrura guangdongensis
AGAACCAACCAAAGCTGGAATGTGTCCATTTATTTCTCCTGCTGTGTGCAATTCCAGTAGCACTGAGGGAGCTGAGCTTAAAGGATGCTTGTCTGACAACGACTGTGAACACTCGATGAAATGTTGTTCTGCTGGAGGGGACTGCACTGTTTGTGCAGACCCACTCCTCAAGGAAGACCTGAACAAAGCTAATAAGATGATGACGAGTAAAACACTGAGAAACTTAAATTTAAATCAATTTTTCAAATGAATTATTATTTTTACCTTAATAATAATTACAATTTACACATGAAATGCAGTATGACAGCATAATATATTTCATTACTTAGTGTGCCAATACATTTCTGAGAGTGTGGACAAGGTTGGAGGAGTATTTAGTAAGTTTCGCCTTGCCATTCCACGCCCACAATGCAAGGACGCGGGTGCGTTCGAAGAAGTTCAATGCGATGAAAACAAATGCATGTGTGTGGATGAAAATGGAGCTGAAATCCCTGGAACAATGTATGTAAATCGTAATTTTAAAATTGTGTGATGTCCAATTTCCAAAACGAGGTATTCCTTATGTGTATTTTAGGGTACCAAAGAACGAAAATAATTTGACTCGAGACTCATGTCTGGAAGCAAGGATAAATCCTAAATGCCTGGAAATGAACTGCAGACTTGGTTGCGACTTTGGATACGAATCATTGGATGGATGCAAGATTTGCGAGTTAGTACATTGAACCTAAGCAGAAGAACTAAAATACAATCTGCTAATTTATATTCAAATGAGAAATTTTGGTTCTGTGTAGATGCCGAAATCCTTGTAATAGTATTGCAAGCTTGTGTAGTTCTGGAGAACGATGCGAAATGGTTGACATTGACTGTTGGGACGGAAATTGTGCTCCATTGCCGTTTTGTAAGTAATTATATTTTATATCAATTTATGAGACTGTGACAATCATAAAAAAATGTATGTTCGTATGTACATTGCATAATTATACAAATCTTAAGCTACTAATAATACGGTATTTTACAAACTACGATGATTCACACAGGTGTGCCAGAAAATTTCGGTAACGGTGAAGACCTTCGCAACGCCTGTCCAAAAGGAACCACAGCATTTGTTCTTGAATCCAATGAAACTTTGACTTGTAATCCACGTGCCAGGATGCTTCAGTGCCCGGATGATTATTATTGTCACGATATTGAGCAAGCCCATGATTTTGGCGTCTGTTGTCCAATCGGAGGTAAATTTTTGTTGACTATATATTATATTTAGTTATGGTATACCTTTGTGGACAAAATTGACTTTGTGAGAATTACAATAACTGATTTATTCAGACGAAGACTTGCTTTCACTGACGGCTGAAGAACGACAAGAAGGATCTGATGAAGTGGTAGGTGTGCACGATCTTACAATGTCTGACGTTGTTGACCGTGACCACTATCATGAAGCTGAGGATGATGACAACGACGATGATGATGACGAAGACGATCAAGACAATGACACCGAAGAGGAACTTCAAGGTTTTCATCACATGGGTGACCATATATTTGTAGAAGGGACAAACGCCCTGGCAAGGAGTGACGACGCAATGATGGACGCGAAGATTGGCCAATGTCCTTATCTCTTCCCCATGTCATCCGGTTCATGTGAAGCTCAGTGCTCTGGCGATTCACAATGCGAAGGCGAGAGCAAATGTTGTGTGAACTCTTGTGGAGGCACCCACTGTACCCGTCCATTGCTTCTAACTGCCTGCCAACATCAGAAAAACATCATTGAGCACATTGCCCGAGAAAATGGCATTCCTGCAAAACGATTTTTTATACCTCAGTGCGACGAAGCTGGTGAGTATATGAAAGTCCAAAGTTTTGGAAAATTCCACTGGTGCGTTGACTCTGCCGGCCATGAGATCCAAGGAACAAGAGTTCCAGCAGGAAAACGACCAAATTGTCAACGACCCTCTGTTTGCCCTCTGAATCGTTGTTCACTTCAATGCGAATTCGGATATCAGTTAGATGATAATGGGTGCCCTTTGTGCCAATGCAAGCAAAGTCCTTGTGAGGACATAACCTGTGACAAGGGTGAAGAATGTAGGATGATGCAATTAAATTGTATTTCGGAGCCATGCCCACCTGTTCCATTGTGCTTGCCCAAGTTGGAGAACCCATGTCCTTTTGGGGAACCCTTACGTTTCATGGACAGCCAGGAAAAAGTAACTTGTGGTCCAGGCGCTAACTCTAAGTGCTTAATTTTTGGGTTTTTTAATTGTATTCGTGATTTTTTAACTAAAATGTTAATTTCTGACTCATTAATTTTCCCTTTCGCAGAAGAAGCTTGTTTTGAGAAACCCGACTTGAGTTCTTGCATCAACTCAGAGTCCACCGTTTTTACTGAAAAATGGTTTTTCAATTCATCATCGAACGAATGTCAAACTATCAAGTTTAATTCCGAGTGTTCACTCAATGGCCCGGGAGCACGACCTCGTAGCTATCATTTTGCCAACTTGTTTGACACAAAATCCGAATGCTTGTCCATCTGTCCCTCGTTGACCCATTGTGAACGTACCCGAGAGAAAAATATGGAGTTGAGAAAGCGTTACCAGCATTTTAACTACATGCCCAGTTGTGATCCCCAAAATGGAGAATGGAACCCTACCCAGTGTTTCGATGAAGTTGGAATGTGCTGGTGTGTCAACAAAAAAGGAGAACCTATAAAAGGAACTATGACCAATGGAACGCCAAAATGCCAAAGCAGGCGAGGTCGTCTTCTTGGAGCTTCTTCCTCTGTAGAACCACTTGTCTGTGACAAAGGTGTCACTGTTCACAAATGTAACATCTCCCTCTGCACTGGAAAGGTTTGTTTGGGTAAACCCTCTGCAAAATGTTATATCAATCCATGTGGCGGATGTCAAGAAAAATGGATGCTAGAGGACGGTCAAACTGTTGACTGCAACGAAGGTCTTACAAAATGCCAACAAGAAATGCAGCGGGTTATTAATTCCCAGTCTCAACGCAGCACATTTGTCAACTTTGATGGATACAGACAACAGTGCTGAAGATATTCTTTTTTCCGAGAGTAAAGGTCTTAAAAATTTAGAAAACAGCCTAACTGAAATATTTTTGAGCGGAAGTAGTAGACCCCAGTTGAAATATCATGAAGATGATGAAGATATAAACCCAATGACAGAGAGTAGAGCCAAGGTTACTCCTATTTTTGCAAACTTTGGAGATCACAAAATAATCGGTCTGACAGCGAGTATGGTAACATACAGCAGTGGTGGACCTTCCATCCTGAGTACTTCGCCAAGATCACTTTCAACGTCGTCAGAAGAAAAAGATCTCAATGTACTACTAGGAACAACAAGGAAGCATGCCAGCAGTAGAGCAACCAGCATTGCAGATATTTTGGCAGACATGATGAGATCTCCCCCGGAAAGTAGTACGGAACTCAGTGGACAAAATGCTGCATCCCTCACTTCTCCAGAATTCATCGATTTAATGCCAAGCAGTAGCCAATTGGTTTACGGATCACCGGAACAAATGTTACCTGCACCAATGGGATACAACATTCGTGGTTACGGTGGGGAATATCAGCCACAAATGATTCCACTATCCCGAGGTAAGCGAGCAGTCACAACGACGGCTAGCTCTATGGAAGACGCCAACTCTGCACAAGATTCAGTATCACAAGAGGAAAGTTTCAGTGTAGAAGAAACCAGTACAAATCCAGAAATTTTGGTGTCTATAATTCCACGAAGACGACCTGGTGCATGTCCTACCCCATCCCATGTCGCTATTTTGAATTTGATCAGTGGTGCGTGCAGGGATGAATGTGATCGGGATCATGAGTGTGATTCTGACATGAAATGTTGTATAAGTCAATGTGGTCTTAAATGCTTGGACGTGCAAATAGTTGAGGAAACGCCTATTACAACTGAACCAAATCCATTTATGGGGCTGAGACACGCTGTGCCATCAACTGCAGCTAGTGATGCTTTCCCATCATGTATGTGTAGCTACAAAAACTGTGAATTACAATATTGGTCGAAAAATTTAACATTTTATATTTGTTTAGATCTTCCTGAGGACGACTATGATGACGATCTTGTAGAGCCAGCCAAGATGATTCTCGGTGTACCCCAATGCGATGCTACAGACAACGAGTACAGCCCAGTTCAAGCACAAGGGGAGCTATCTTGGTGCGTGTCTTCTGAAGGTAGTCCATACCACGATACTCTGACTCGCGGAAAGGTGCAGTGCGAAAAGAATGGTACTGTACTCTATAGGCAGTCTCTGGGTCCAATTTGCCCGGATCGGTCAGTGAAGCCCATGATTTGTACGGACCAATGCATGTCTACTTCTTGCAAACTTCATCCAGAAGCCGTTTGTGTGATGGATGTCTGCAGCAATTGTAGACCCTCGTTTTTCCGTCGTTCCACTGGAGAAATGGTAGAGTGCGAGGAGAAATGTTCACAGCAACCCGCTGATCCCGGTTACTGTCGTGCGTTTATGCCAAGGTACACATATAACACCACTGCTGGCAAATGTGAGGAGTTCATTTTTGGTGGATGCCATGGAAACGACAACAACTTTAAGACACTGGATGAATGTCAGAAGGAGTGCGAACAGCCGGCGCCAGTATGTCAACTTCCGGTAAAGGTAGGTCCTTGCAGGGCTAGCAAAATGAGATGGTTCTTCAATACGGAAACTCAAGTTTGCGAGTCCTTCTGGTACTCGGGATGCGGTGGAAATGCAAACAATTTTGCAACCAAAGATCAATGTGAGAACAGATGTCCGGATGTTGTCTTATGTCCTTATTTGAACGATGGCGAAATGAAGTCGTGTAGTAGAATGGAGGCTTGCAGAAATGTAAGTTGCGTCAACTCCATGAATCCTGATGAATACGTGTGTCACGTTGACCCATGTACCTGTGATGCAACTTTGAAGGACATTTCCGGAAACGATATTACGTGCCCACCACCAGCCCAGCGTTCATTTACTTTTGAAGAATCTTCAGAAGTACCAACTGAAACTTCGACAGTGACTGAAACTCCTGATATTCCGGTGGAAGAGGAAAAAACTGAAACTCTTCAAGTTTTGATGGATGTTTCCTCTTTGAAGTCTAAATGTGTGCAGATGGCTGAGTTATCTCGTGTCAAATGCGACACACATGGCCGATTTATGCCTGTTCAATGTCCCTTTACCAACTCAAAATGCCATTGTGTTGATGAAGCCGGAAATCATTTGGAAAATAGTCCAGGATTCTCCTTAGGGTCCCAATCTTGTGAGCATGTTCATGTTCGCCAAATCGACGTCATTCTCAACTTCCCCACCCCTACCGAGTCAGAGGAACCCAGCTCAGTCAAAATTGGGGTAGAATCCCAAGATCTCCTTCGTAAAATGAAAGCACACTTGATGGAAGACAAAGTAGAGGTGGAAGTTCTCCCTGACAGCACTAACCTTCGGTTCACGCTTGTCGGGAACAACAAGGTGGACATTTGTCATAATCTCGAAGAAATGGTTAGGAAAAACCTAATCGGTCTTCAAGAACAGGGACAATTCATTCCTGCAGATGCCTCTCTATCCCGTTTCAGTCACATTGTAGACATCGATCAAGACGCGGGTCCCAAACCTGTCGCACTGGAGGAAGAAATTACACAAAAATCTTCCACTGAAAACAACCGCCCACTTCAAACCAAAACCAGTGCTTTCCCTGACGAAGTAGTAGACGACTCTGAAAATGAAATTGATGACGCGTCCGTCTCTGCTGAAAGCCTTGCCGTTGATGCCGAATACAACATTGTTGCTGTTCTTCTCACTATTGTTGTTGCCATTTCTGTACTTCTCGCCGGGTTTGGGATGTTCCTCGCCCTTCAAAAGAAAAAGCACACAGGCTCCTATCCCAAGAAACCCTTTGATTCTCTCGCTTTTACTTCACAAATTTACGATTTTGAGAGCACCACTAAGAAAGCCCCTCTGGACTTTCCTACTTTCAAAGCAACACCACCGCCAAGCAGTATCACATACAGTAGTTCTAACGAAAAGAGTTGTAGCAATACAGAGGATAAGAGTAACAGTGCCACTAGTGATAACTAATACTTTTTAAATAACATATTATCCCAATTATTATCATTATTCCTACTATACAAATTATCCAAATACTTGAAATACCAATGAACCTACCTTACACAGACAAACAAATTATCCTATTAATATATTTTACTATACGCATATGTATCTACTTTAAACATTACACCCCCAGTCGTCATGTTGGGTAGGTCCAAAAAAGTAGTCATCATCACCGTCTATAGTATTTTTTCTGATTGTTATGCTTTATATAAAATGTATATTACTAATATGTAGTCCTTCATTGTTTGTTATAATAATGTTTTTTCTTTAATCCAGCCACAAACCTAACTAACCATAAAGCTCTAAATGCCTGTAGTTTTATGTAGTAGTGTAATGTGGTCGTGTGGTATCAAGCATTTTGATCCTGTTCTCGTCTCTCGCTTGATCGTCAAAAAAATACAAACGCAGTAATCAACTGCACGTAAAAAATACGCATGATTGTTCATTATCAAACGAAAAAAGTTTTTGGATTGTCCTTAACCACTCCACTACCACTTGATTCTTAGAAGATGATGATGACGATGGTGCTGATTGACAGGTCCAGACAAGCAGAAAAAGAGGTCCGTTTCTGAAATAATCACTAGACTGTAGTCCTCCACACATTTTCACTCCCAGCCATAGACTTTTTTGCTTCTTTAATTTGTACATAATAAGCTACCTATGAAATAAAAAAGAAAGCTTTTGCATTGTAGCAATGGTACATACTGCGTAGTAGTTTTTGATTTTTTTCGTTGCCGCGAGGATATCGCCTCCTCCCGAAAATATCCCAGGCAACAGGAGTTGTTGTGTGGTGACGACTTTGTGAGATTGTCTTTATACTTCTCAACATTCCCCAGTCACTATCAAATCTCTCCATCACAACATCTCTGAAAAACTCCAATTATAAAAATGCTCTTGCCTTTATGCAAAAAACCCAACCCATTGAAACAAGCAGATCTTATTATTAGTGTTGTTCCTTTGTACGCAGTAGGCAACCTATCCGCGCATTATCATCATTAATTTTTTCCTACTCCCCAATTTTGAATAGTTGTAGAATTGCACATTGTTATTTTTTCACCCGAAGAAGAAATTAGATAGACAAAAGTAGGATGTTATTTTTCCTCGCAATAGATCCAGCCTCGTCGTAATGTCGGTAATTACACGTTTGCTTATGTTATTACCTCTCTACTGCTACTTTGAATACACTGCATATTTTGTAGTAATTCTGTTGAGCTCTGTTCGATGATGACGAGGGTCTCCACGTGTAAATACCTACCTATAAGATTATGCCTGAATAAACACCAACCATGTTTTTGCAATAGGGTATGATGAATGTATAAAATAGAATAATAATATTTTTTGTTAGATAATTTTGTTTTTGTACACATTTTTTTTATACCTGAGAGATCGTTTATAGTAATGCATGTAAATAATTTATCGATTTGGAAGGAAGCTTTCTGCGTTGTTATTGTCATTCTACTACTCCATGCGATGTTTAGAAGAGGATGGCGGTCGGAGATGCAAATGCAAAAAGAGAAAATAAAAGTAGAATAGAAACTGCAGCTGTGGTGAATGAGTCTGTCTTCATTCTCTTTTTTTATGAGACAGCAAATTACTAAAGATATATGTGTTTGTGTGCTTTATTATTATTACTACTATTCCTACTACTGCTGTTAATGATAGAAAAATATTCTAGAAATTTAGGAAAATTTGTACTATAAATTTACTTAAGGTCGCATTGTATGGTATATATAAATAATATGTAATAGGCGTATGAGAAAAAATCCCTGTGGAAAGAAATAAGGAATGCATATTAATATTAATTCTTAAAAAGTTTATATAATATTTGTTAATTTTCGTTGCGATATATTTTGTATGTACCAGGTGGCGTAAACCAAGTGAAACACAAATAAATAAAGTCAACAAATCAGTTAAAATGTAACACAATTTTTAGAAAACATTTTGTTATTTTTCGACGTGCGTGTGGGACTGGATTATCGGCGTGTTTGACGAGAGTTGTTTGTTGGTACCAAAATCAGTGCAAAAATTAATTCAATCGTTTCATATTCATTAACAAGCATTTATAAATATTTTAAGTTCATTGGGCAACGTATCAATAATTACAAAATCTATTGCATAAAGTCATGAAATTGTTCTCATTAGTATGGTACACATATTTATGACAAGCAAAAAAGTTTCTCAAAGTGGAAGGTCATGGCCACATACAAAAACACACGAGCAAAAAGCCAGACGGTTGGAAAAATGATGGCAAAAGGAAGAGATGTCCAATCATAAATATTGGTAGACATACTGGTTCATACATTCAATGTATTTTCAAAGCTGTAAATCGTCATCATGGAAATTTGCGACCTGACAAGGAGCATTCCACTGTTGCAATGCAACCAACGCAACATCTTTGTCATCTAAACTGTCTTTACCTCGAGTCACCAGTTACCACATATACGATACCGATACCTCGTATACCCCAACAAAAGGAACGTTTTAATAACCACCATTTCTATTGACGAGAGGAATAATAAAAGCTGTTGAAAATGAAATGAGAGCATATGAGACGGAAAAAATTAATTAATTAACTTGTCAGTAGAGGTAGAAGTAGTCAAGCCACTCAGGAAGGAGAGAGAAGCACTTGACTTGACTATGTGACGACGACGTTCTATCGTGTGCACACTTGCACACAAGTTGTAGATGTGTAACAAAATACATAACATAATTTCACACAGAACGCGAAGCCTTTTCAATGCAGTATAATGTTTATAATCTGTGGTGTATGCAGTCTAAAAATTAAAGTGTAAATAAATGCACTTAATAAAAATCAGTGAACATTTCTCTCTTGACAATATAATGAAATGATGAAATAGTTTATAGTTCAAAAAGAGATCTTCTCTCGGTTTCATTGCATGGCATTCTAAAAAAACAATAGAGAGGTTTTTATAGGTATAAAATGTTGCCAAAGTAGTGCCACTCTTATATGATCACATCAACAACATATCGTATCCATTCATTATCATTTTATTATTCATTGTGCTTATCTTGAATCTCTTGATTTTTGCAAGTTGCACTGCAGAGCACACAACACATTGCTGCTCGAGTTTTAGGGGACAATCAAGAGCAAGGCAGGAGAGGATGAAGACAAGTTTGTAGCATTAAGAGTTTATACGATTTAACTAATGACGACGACGACGGTGGACGTTGGTTAATAACAACTGGCATAAAAACTGAAATGCAAAACAAGCCAAGTTGCAATTATTTATTTATTTTTTCTTTTTACGTATACCTCGCAGTCGCATCGCAGTGGAAGTTGTTGATTCATTTGGCAACGAAAATAAATGAAAAAGGGCAGCAGCATCGGCAACAGCTCCACAAACAAAAGTACACGTTGTCAATTGCGCCACACATGCATAGACACGTTTATGGACATCATACTTTGTAATTATGTTGATGTGAATTAGTATTTTTTTCTGAAACAGAGAATACAAAATTACACGGCCTATTTGGATAATAAAAGAAGCAAGCCGCGCGAGCAAGTCAGTGTCCTACTGCTTGCTATTACCAGAGAGAGCATCGATATATTAACACTGTCGATCGTTGCTAATCTACATTCCTCAGGATGATAATGATGATGATGGCCAATATGCAATGCAAGTTTGCCAATTCAAGGCTACGTTTTAAATATGGTTCCCTAAAGAATATTTACTATTTTATCATCACAATTATCATTGCGTACACAATAGCCACACAGCAGAGGATCCATAGTGATGATGGCAAGCGATCTTTAAAATTGTAATACATTTTATTATGAATATCATGTCACGCTACCAGCGAGTGACTGTTGATCTCTTCTGAAAAAAAAATGATTATGCTGTTCCAACGGCGAGCATATTTTATGATGATGATGATAATGAGTGATGATGATGCGCTCTGTTGAATTTTTGCACATAGAATTAAAATAATGGCAATGGCAACGATTATGTTAGTTTTAAACAAGTGCACTGGCTTTACCGATGAAATGTGCCAGTGCTCAGTTTACTAAAACAAGATAATGGAGAAATGTCGAGAGCGAGAGGAAACAAAAGTTATCATTTGCGTAATTTTTTCCCGTATTAGAAAAATAATAATAATAATAATGGTGGCGATTGTAATTTTTTGAGAGACATAACATGAATGAAGTGCACTCACTGTATTTATTATTCTATTTTGCTGGCGTCATCATGACAAAGACTCACAGGAAGGGAGAAGCCATGATGTTTTTTTTCTATGAAAAAATGTTATTCCATAAAAATGGGCAAGTTTTGTATAGTTGTAACTGGTGCGATCCAGTTATATTTTTGATATTTACAAATTATTATGAAAGGTGTGTANTTTTTTTCTATGAAAAAATGTTATTCCATAAAAATGGGCAAGTTTTGTATAGTTGTAACTGGTGCGATCCAGTTATATTTTTGATATTTACAAATTATTATGAAAGGTGTGTAATATTCTGTTATGTGTTCTATATGATGTAATGGCACATACTCACACATTCACAGCGTAAAACATATATTATCATTATATTATCTAACAACGTGGTTTTAAAAAGGTGGTTGTTTTCTTAAAAAAGAGTTCTCAATAAGCAACAACGCTGATAGTAATAAGAGGGAACGCGCGCGATCGTAGGTGTAGAAACTGCTTTGCTTATTCAATTCTTTGATAATTTTCAATGACGAGCTATTGTTACAATGTAGTTTATACTGGAACAGGGGAGAATGAATAATGTTGGCAGGGATAGGAATAGCAACATCATCACTTTGGCAATCCAGTTACTATTAAACTGCAAGTAAGTACGGCTCACTGGGATAAAACGGAGTGTGTCTATTAATGTTGAATGTTTGTGGTGTCAGTGTTTTCTCACTTTTGTCTTCCACTGTCCATCACTCAATTTCATTATTCTTCATCTCTTGCCAATTGCAATGATATGTGTACTGTGTAAAGCGTACCGTATTTGTTGTGCAAAAATGTATGTATACAAGTGAAGACTGTGGAGCAGCATTTATTAGCATTACGTTTTGCTAAAGAAATGGTTCGCTTTGATAAAGTTTTGATAAATCGAACACTGTTTCAAATAACGAGAATACGGTTGACTTTATGCAGCATTTACCCATTATTAGGCAGAGGTAAGATATTTCATCAAAGTAATGATTTTTAGCGTGTTTGTCTGTCTGTCTGTCATCACTCTACATGCCAGTCGCTTCAGCCGATTCGGCTCAAATTTGGCACACAGGTACGGTATCTCTAGGAAAATAATTTGAGCAAATTTGGTCA
>JAHZNB010006012.1:0-10037 GCA_027744295.1 Callyntrura guangdongensis
CAGTACAACAGGTAAACAACGTTCATGGAGCCATTCACAGGTCTTCACTCTATTATGTGGTTAGAATGTAATCAGTAGTGGAAATTTTTAAGAATAATGGACTAGAATTCAACATTAGATAATATCTGTGTTATATTCTCGTGTGACTCGGTGGCGTGTATAAATTGGAGGGATTTCATTTTCAACTGGATTACTGGATCATGAATAAAATCAGGCTGTTTAATAGTAAAATTCCCCCGATTGTATGATCCTATTATCTTTGTTAGCTGTTAAAATGATGTGTGTTGAAATTTTCAACGTTCAGCGGCGGTAAAACAATCAAATTTCTTTGTTTAAACTAAAAATCCTTTCAATAATATCAATTAAATGTTGCAGAGAAATAATTTTGATATGCGAAATTTTCCTTGGATTAGTTTGGTCTTTTAGTCTGGTACAAGATATTATTAGTTGAGCGGTTTAACTTGCTCAACATGTTTAAACAGTGGTTGTTATTGAGAGTAATGTGTTTTGAGTTTTGCAAGCATATAAATGAATATCGTAACACAATGTTTCAAGTTTCAAGTAAACGGTTTTATAAGCGTTCTTTAAATTGGCTACATTCTCACGGTAAAGCGTTACGGGGTGGATAAGGATTTTATTCCAATATCTTGTCCAATTAAGGATTTGTGATAAAAAATGCCCGACACATTTAGACAGCAAATTGTTACAAGACACGAAATAAAAGTTAGGTTTACTTTATGAATATTGTTAGTGCAAAACTTAGTTAGTAAATAATAGTTGAAAGGAGTTGCTGTTACTACTAAAGGACTATGATTTTACACAAGTCTTCGATTTTTTATGCAAATTTGTGGTTGCTGTGGTGGTATTTACAAGTCTACAATCTCCCTCAAAAATTTCGGGTCAATTCTTTCTTTTAAGTACGGTCCCCACTGCTTTCTATTTGAATTTAATATTTTCAAAGCCTCCCTCGTGTTCTTCGAGAGGAATGGCTTCATTAACTCCACCAAACTCACATATGTCTGAGGGGCTGGAAAAATAAAAAAAATCATGTACAAATATTTTATCTTTCAATTAGAAGAATAATTATTTACGCAGCACTTTAATTATTAACACAGTCTATCAAATCAGCATATAAGCTCACCATTTATGACGATTATCTCATGAGCAAAGCCCGGGAAGAATCTTTCATAGGAATCTAGAAGAGTAATATAAGAGGATATGCCTGCAAAAACCAGAACCTCCATGAGATTTTTATCTGTAAACCTCTCGTGTATTTTAATTTTTTTTAGGGATTATCGTTGTTTACACATTGGGCAGGTTTGTTGGAAATTGAAACCCTCGAGATTCATTATGAGCACAAACTGCGTCACGTTGGGTTGTTTTTTCCCAATGTCAATTAGTCTTTGATTCATCTCAAAAACTAGCCGGTAGCTGTAGCGCATGAGACGAGCACGTTTTCCTTGTAATACTCCACGTCGAATGTTCCACAAGTCTCCACCTACTTCGCCGTAACCAACGGGACGGCCATCTCGGTCGGTAAAATTGGAAACATATGGATATTCTTCGATTATGTCACTCCAGTCTTCTTGTAAAATCGTATCAAAACGGTTTTCTCGAAGAAATACTATAAACTAAGGGAAAAAGTTGATAACAGTTTTATCAGCCGTTGCTATAGTTTGGGATGGATGGGAAATTGTACCAATTAAAAATTTGATACTTGATATGCAGGATTGGTATATACATAGGCACTATTTAAACGTTTTGGAACCTTTGGAAATAATAACGTGTAGTTAAATAATTTACTCATTAAATCATACATACCTGGCGCATGTCATTGACGGCCTTGTCAACATCTAAGTCCTTTGCTGCAAAAATAGTACATTATTACAGTACAACTACACATGTAAAAATACAAAAAAAATGATCGAACTTTGGTTATTTGCACATTACCCCGAATCCAGCGCAGAAGGTACAGATCTTGCTTAATAAAATCGTACGTCAAGTCTTTGTACACAAGTCCTTTGAACTATATACAAAGATTACATGAGACTTTGACACGTTGCATTTTTAAATGGTTTTTAAACCTTTGTACATCACGACATATGATCTACTTACTCTGTCAAAGACAATCTTTTCTTGTGGGGTAAGCGTCAACTCTTTCAAGGCAGCAGGTGAAAGTGTAATTTCTACTGCGCTGGTAACAGGACATTGCATCCAAACAACTGTCATTACCACCGCAGACTTCAAATACAGTGAAATCTCCACGCATATTGATTTAAAAGGTGGACTAAGGAAATATTTTGTTCTCGATATCCGTGTAAGCGATGTACTTGTGCTTTATAAATCTAAGTAACCAAAGTTCAATAAATCTGTATTATTTGTCTCCTACAACGGTATTAGTAATATATCGGGTCAAGGAAAAGATATGATGACTTTTGTGGATGCAATAATCTGAAGGACAAAATTGTAGTGGATAAATTGGATAATCGTTCTCTATCGTTGATTAAAAATGCACACAATTTTTTCTTATTTAGGAGTAATAGAATCACCCGACCAGTCTTGTAAAATATTTTCAGTTGACTGCCACAATCCTATTTTTTTAATCCGCAATTTTTGCATGTAGGCAGAAGGAAGTACAAAAAATGCTATTCTACAAATAAATGTAGACGGCTTGTTGACTACTTGCATAATTTGTTAAAGATTTTTGACTTGTAAAAAAGTCTTTTTCGTATAACAAAAAACATTTGTAAGATATTTTCATTTTTACCTACATGTACTAATTTACTTTATATATCTCTTTTGCAGAAAATAATATTTTTTAAAAAAGTTAAGCTCATCCAATAGGAGATTGAGATTGAGGAATGGTTAATTTCTATTCTATTTGTATTCTATTTTCTGTATTTCTAATTCACCCGAAAGTGACAGAGTAATTATAAAAAATGCTATTCTACAAATAAATGTAGACGGCTTGTTGACTACTTGCATAATTTGTTAAAGATTTTTGACTTGTAAAAAAGTCTTTTTCGTATAACAAAAAAACATTTGTAAGATATTTTCATTTTTACCTACATGTACTAATTTACTTTATATATCTCTTTTGCAGAAAATAATAATTTTTTAAAATTTAAGCTCATCCAATAGGAGATTGAGATTGAGGAATGGTTAATTTCTATTCTATTTGTATTCTATTTTCTGTATTTCTAATTCACCCGAAAGTGACAGAGTAATTATAGTGTTTATTGTTTGAAACTATTCAGCTAACATGTTAAAACCTAAAAAAAAAGTGCTGGTTGATATTGCACTGCATGAAGACCGTATAATGTGAATTATCATTACCAGTTTGGCTACATGCAACACGTTTGAGTACCCGGTTATTATAAGGCAGAAAATTTTGAAAGCCACTAACCGAGCGCTTAGTGGTAGCAAGGGCATTCGTTAAGGGTGAAAGAGTTGTAAAGAGTTGTAAGGGTGAATACACATGTAAATGCATATTGCAGTAGTTCCCGAGAGAATAAAAATCAACAACCCCAGCACGTTCCGGTCCGTTTGTACAGTCAAATCCAGAGAGTGCTTTTTAATAACATTGGGTATGGGTGTGCGAATATAGCTAATTTAAATGGTCAATGCCATGAGTCTTAAACGTGTACATAATAGTGACACGAGTATGAGTACGCCAGCAGAGGACAAATACAACATAAGACTATACTACGCACGGGAGAATATTCTTCAAGGCTGTTAAATGTCTAAATGAATGAAGCTCTGTTCTCAAGTAATTAAAAAATTTCCACCCAACAATATTTTTAATTAGCCATGAAAGCAGTGGAGTGCTAGTTCCTAGTTTGCAACTTGTGACGTAGCTTCTGCGGTCATAGAAACTGGTTAGGTTAATATTAGATATCTTTTTCGATTCCCAGACAGCTAGCTTAACCTGAAAAGTATCTCTGCTTGCGTGTCTCTGGTGAAAAAGGATTGTTGATCACGTGTATAAAGGAAATAAATTCTAGGAATCGCACGATCCAGAATATGTTCCCATACTGTCATATTTTGAATTTTAAGTGACCCCGCGTTGACCTCCAGGGGGTTGACTCCTAACATCCATTTTCGAACTGATGCGAGCTATTGACTTCGAGGTTATTAAAAATTTCTTTCCCTTCAAGAGTTGCACAAAAGGCATACGGCCGAATAACATTATGATTATAGTAGCTGACCTTGATTATCTTCCAAAATTTTATTATATTTCCATGCGTTATTGGTCAAAGGAGCCGTTCCTTNATTAAAAAAAAATTTCCCTTCAAGAGTTGCACAAAAGGCATACGGCCGAATAACATTATGATTATAGTAGCTGACCTTGATTATCTTCCAAAATTTTATTATATTTCCATGCGTTATTGGTCAAAGGAGCCGTTCCTTGTCAAGGTTACAAGAATTTTTGCCATTTGTCATTTTGTTTCACCGTGCCTTCTGATGTGTTGTACGATTATATATAAGTACAAATACTATTGTCGATTGCTTTTTTAAAGCAGCAATTTACCATTAAACTAATATATGTCTTGGAGTTTGGACGGCTCCTTTCTAAGTCATTCATCACATGTTTGCAACAAAGGTGCCCTTTAAGTGTACGGTTGAGCAAGTTGAATTACTTAGTGTCAAATTGCTCAGTCATGCCAATTCTGTGTCGTAATACCATATGTGAAC
This sequence comes from Callyntrura guangdongensis, assembly GCA_027744295.1. Taxonomy (NCBI): domain Eukaryota; kingdom Metazoa; phylum Arthropoda; class Collembola; order Entomobryomorpha; family Paronellidae; genus Callyntrura; species Callyntrura guangdongensis. The sequence continues at coordinate 4,696 of JAHZNB010006012.1, forward strand.
ATAAATACCATGTATCTCTTCAATTAATTTCAGATACAAGCGGATTTGTTTGAACTTTTTCATAATATAAATTCACCGAATTGTCATGTTGAATACATTTTTGAGTTGTTTGCAATTTCAACCTAGACATATTTTTATGGACTTTTTTGACGAGGACATTTGTCACGTCACCAAACCAAACTTTCCATTGCTAGGGGCGGAGCACCCGGTGATCACACAACTGTATTCTGTACCAATCCAGATGAAACTTTGATATAATGCCCCATGCAGATTCCGTGAAATAAGTATCTATGGAGAAGAAATAATTTCCAAAAAGGCATAGCATAATTTTTAAAATTTGTTATCATCCCATCCAATGCACATTTTATTATTGCAATTAGGAAAGTTCTCTTTTTAAAATAATATTATTATTGTGCGTAGTGCGTGCGGATAGCGAATGTATTTTTACAATTGAGTATAAGAAATTAATGGAAGGTTTACGACATCCTTTTGTGTCTTTAAAAAAAATAAAATGACGGGAGTGCTCACAGAGAAAGCATTATCCAACTAATTTAGTTCAAATTGGAGCCTCACCTTAATGAAAGGTTACGATGATAGAGAACAACAGATGTTTTTAAAATACTGTAGCATTCAAATTCATGGTCCCCTGAAAAGAATTACAATTGTAGAAATATACAAATGTGAAATTCGAATGGAAACATATGGCTGATGATTCCTTTAATCTTGCATTGTTCCTCCATATAAGGGGCGCCTTTGATCCCGACTGATAACTGAATCCAAGTAAGCCATCCATTTTTCCCGAGTATGCCCAAAAATTTTCAGTGCATTACGCGTTTCTGTAGAAAGGATTGGACGGACGAGATCAAGAACGACATTGACCGTACTGGGTGCTACAATATAAAGTTTGCAGTCCGATAAGTAAATAATTTTAATATGACATAACATTATGTGATCCGAGGTCCACATCCATAGAAATTAACTTTGATATGCAAAATATTAAATATCTAATCAAGATAAAAATATGGAGAGAAAAAGTTTTTTATTTTTGAATTTCTCACATTATAATATACTAAATTTCATTTTCTAATTTCGGTCCAATAGTGGCACGCCGTAAGGTCAAGGTTCAATACTGTGAAACGTACAAAGCAAATATATGCAAATTTACACCTTACGGATTTTAGCAATGGAAAATTTTGAGAACAAACGAAATTCTGCACATTGAAATGTAAAGAATACAAAAATAAAACATTCTTTTCCATTTTCTTATCTTTATCTTACTCATTTGAATATCAAAGTTATTGTCCCTACGTGTAAATCCCTCTTTAAAAATGCTCAACTGTATATGAAAAATAATAAATTGAATTAATAAAGTTCCACCTTCTATAACTATAAGTTGGTCCAAAAATCCTGGATATTGAACTTCAAAAGTTCGCACAAACTGAACCCACACAGGCAGACATAAAGAACAGGCATGTTGTACCAAATTAAAACCGTCCGCATTTCCTACAAAAAGTTAATTTTCATCATTTAGAACTTTGTTTTCCCCTTTTAGAGTCTACTTACATCACCCTCTATTTATATATTCTATGTATGCATTGATACAATGTGTTAGAGACTTGTAAAAGGGTGCCAACGGAGTCAAAATAATTTAAAATTGTCGACGAGGTTGAATAAGGTGTAGACAACGTGTTCTAACAGTTTCCTGATGGCAACGCCTCCAAACTTTTAGAACATTCAAAGTTATGACAGGCCTCCGGCCTCTAAGAAGGTTTTGTTTCAGTACTTACTACTACTGTATTGTATTTTGTATTAAAGGAGCTTGCCTAAAACTAAGAACCTAGTCACGTTCCTTTTTCCATCTGCCTGTGCTTCAAAAATTTGGGTGGTGATGTCCTCCAGCAGTCGGTACATGAACCGGAGGAGTCTAGGGCTTTTCCCTTGTAGTACCACACGACGCAAGTCCCATTCGTATATGTCAGCAGTACCAACTGTTGTTTACAAATTAACATTATTTTTTAATGCCTGTGACATTTACGGTATATTTACACATTTTGTATTCCAAGCAGCGAATACCTGGTTGGCCTTTTAAGTCGTGTGTATCCATTTCGTACGGAAAATCAGCTTCCATATCGTGCCAGTCTTCTTGTTGTATGGTATCAATCTTATTTTGCTGACGCCATCTTAAATGCTGCGAATTTTAATTATTTAGTTTTTGACGTGAAAACACTTTAACTTTCATAAACACCGTAAGGAAGATTTAATTAAAATGAAACTGGGCTATTTTATTTTTGTGTCGTGAGTATACCTGCAACAGCATCGTTTCCGCTTGCGCGATATTAAGGTTTCTTGCTACAACAAGTATACATTTTATTAAATACTTTAGTTTTAGCAAAAATATTAAAACACTATTTGGTCCCAACTTGAGGTAACAAGGTTCTTACCTCGAAGCCATCGAACTAAATAAAAATCTGTCTTCATGTAATTTAACTTCAGCCACGGTAGCACACGAGGTTTAAACTGTGGAGAAGAATAAAAGTTATAAAAAATGCTTGACCTCTGAAAATAAAATTTCGTATAAAAGTTCCTTAACTGGTGATATGAAGCGGAAAACTTTAATTCATATACTCTTTATACCTCCAAGAGAGCTGCTTGTTCTCTAGATGTAAAATTAACATCTTTCTCAGCGATTGACCCTCCAACTTGATTATTCACTTGACCTCCAAAAATTAATGTACCGACCAGAATATTAACAACTCCTAAATTCATTTCTGCGATAGTCACAAATTAAACGAAAAGTTTTGTTCGTTAATTTAGAAACCCTAGGGTCCAGGAATTAAATGTGCTTTCCTGTTTACACGACACTTTCTTCTGAAATGTTTTTCAGGTTCAGCTTTAGTTAGCATATGATACAAATATATTTTAGATTTGCGATTGCGCAGGTGTGAAATAAATGTATTAATATAAGTTCGATTGAAATACTGAGAATATATGCTCCAGTTGGAATACCTATAGTTGGGTATATAAATGGGTACTCATGACCGCTAACGGAGCGTGGTAATTAGATTTAGAGAGTTATTTGCTGAGGGTAGATTATACATGTGCCGATACGTCCTTTCCTTGCCTGTGAATTAAGTCTATTTGGACAATTGGATATACTGCTGTATCAGTTGGAAAATTTGAATCCAAAATGTTTTCGGTTAACTCTCTGTAGCGTAGCGTAGCTTTTTGTGAATGTTTTGAATATTCATGCCGACTTAACGTTGGGTAAATACATAAACCGGACTGGACCGCATAACTGCGAACTATCAATATTCATCTTTATTCTGTCTCTACTGCTGACCGTCTTTCGTATTATATTTTGTATATTCAAATTTTCTCCGAAAATGTTGCTGGATAAATTAGGTTTAACTGAAACTGATGTGATGATGATGATGCTATGTATTTGGCATAATAACTCATAACTATTTTTCACTTTTGGTTTCTCCACCAATACATAATATGGGGATATATGAAAAACTCATGTCAGTGCAGAACATATCGGTACCTCATCAAAATATATCCTATTGTGTCTATTTTTTTTAAATGGATTTTGTACAAGCCAGACTACAGGTACGCTCGTACGGTCATTGGGGAAAAAATTAGCATGAGAGCTACAATTTAGCAAAGCCCCTATATTGGCTTGATGTCTATTCTTAATTCTTGGAAGAAGTAAATATGTGTTAATCAAATATACTTGTTATAATGGTAAATAGGAGATTAGGAATATTCATCACTGCTGGTGATCTTAACATGGTTCGTTGACTCACACTTACTTGATGCCTAACATAACAACAACAACTGCCGAATATACGTTGTCGTGGTTCATGAGTATGAGGTAGCATTTTTGAAAGTGCGAAGCTAATCGTTTTGGTGTTGAGTTGTTGGTTTATTCCTGTTAAAGTTGTACAAATTTGAAAAAATGTCAACCTTCAGTTTTACGACGATGTTTTACTTTGCAAAGTTTAATCACGTGTTCTTGTAAATAGAAGTATGTTTTGTTGGTCCAGATAAATTTTGTAACGCCTGTGTTACCATCTATGACGCGTTGCTTCTTCATTTATCTTCTCGGATTCATGTTTTCAATCAAAATGTAGGTTATTGTTAAATCAATTCGAAGAACCGTGAATTACATGTATTTTAATTCATCAATATTGTCCGTCCATTCCATTTTTAATGAAACTAAAAAAATTCTATTTTCATCTCTAAAGGTTACTTTCGCTTTAGAAATGACAAAAATTGGATTTGCGTTGTTGTGACAAACACGCACGTAATGTGGTATTAAATGAACATATTCGTAGCTTTACAAGGTAACAATATTTGTTTTCACGGTTCTTTTAACAAAGCCATTTCTTAAATTTAAACGGAATAGTTTGTCTTATATTGACAAAAATGCAGTTTAGACAAATTTTGAGACAAAAAATTAATTGCGCATTATAATATTTTATAAATATATTTCATACTTTTTTACGGAATTACTTCAGTTACTCTGCTCATAATCGTTACCTTTATGAACTAAACTCTGGGAGATATAGCTCATGAGAAATATAGGTATCCATATAGCAATATAGCTACTCTTGGTATTTTACAATATTAATAAAATCCACGTTCCTGTAACTCGTTCGTCACGGTTTGATGTTTATATTCGTCTATTATTAGATAATATAGGTACATAACAGGTAATTTGTTTATCCAGTCTGTCCGTGTTAGTTAGTATATGGGCACTAGGCAGGCACCATCCAAATTCCAAATATGTAAAATTCTAATTACATCTATTGCTTTGTTCCGCCGTATCTGTTAATTGAAACATAGACGAATACGATAAAAAAAATAACGAGATTACGTTACATTATATGGGGAATAGGTAGGAGGGGGTTAATAGGCACATTAAAAGACTAATTAAAATTCGTGGCTAGTGTTTGTTACTTTGTACCGTTCTCGTCTTTGACTTCTTTCTATTCGAGAATCTAGATAAGCCTTCCAAACCTTTTCGTTTGTACCAAATACGGTAACGCGCTCTCTAACATCCTGTGCCATCATAGGTTTCATAGTATTTAGCACCACAGGAACAACCGATGGAGCTAGTAAATTACACCGAATGCATAAATACACCAAAAATGTTGAAACTTTCCACAAATTTTTTCTGTCACTTAATTTATTATTGCATTTCCAGACTGAACTTACCGTTGATGACAATGACTTCGGCTAAAAATTCTGGATAATGTACATTCGAAGACGTATACCATTGCATCATTGTCAATAAGCCTAAAACATTTTGCCACACAATAAAGCAGTTTCTTTCAGTT
>JAHZNB010006013.1:0-11776 GCA_027744295.1 Callyntrura guangdongensis
GTGAGGAAGGGCAAAAATATTTTTCCACTGCGAATCCACTCTGCTCTGCAAAGGACAGAGTCATTGCTCGTCAGCTTGTTACGTATGCATACCCAAACGTCACGCAGAAACAGCAGCAACCGGAGGAAGGAAACACCATGACCGTATATACGAAAAACCTCATCATCAGCACATCTGAATCTGATACGACCAACGAATCCCTAATAAATACCAAGATCAACATAGAGAGAGAGAGAGAACGGAAAAGCGAGGTTGTATTTTCCTAGTCCGACTTTGCACTTGACGCCTCATTGAAATACAAATCTCCTCCGCGTTGCCCCCAAATGATGCGTTTCCTCCAAGAGCGGAGACAACCGCAGTTCTGAATGTACCGAAACGGGATAATAAGAACAATACTCTCCTGTCTACGTCTAACGGTACACAACTACAACTTCTGTTCCATTTTGCCATTTCCACCTTGTTCTCAGGGATGAGATAAGTACTAGAACTCTCATGTTACATTCAGGAGGAGTGGCAGTCAAGTAGATGAAGGAGAGAGTGCGTCGTAGTTTTAAAAAATTAAGTAACGAAAGACAGACACATGAAAAATACAGATCACAGAAATACCCACATAGCTTCATGCAGCTTGGGTGATGACGACGAAAAAATGAAAATTGGAATAGGATGGAGAACAAGGAAATTAAATTCTTCCTCATTCGTCTTCGATTTTTTTTATATTTTCTTCTAACAGGTACCTGTGAATAACATCATGTTCGTGCCTTCTTTGCCAAACGTGGGCCTATCTACACGTGTACAAGACCACACAACGCAGTCATAGTTCTACAATAGTCCAGAGAAGCGTCTCACTACTAACACCCAAAGAAATTATGTGCACGGCAAGAGTTGGTGAAGAAACGGGAATATCTCTCCCTCTCTTTGACTTGGGAAATAGTTGGAGAAATTCTAGACTTCTTTTTCGCTTGTTTCATTCATTCATTCTCAGGTCAACTACCCGTTCGTTCCGTGTAGGCCTATTTGATGAGTACATGGGAGGTATTTTGGAAGCAGAAAACTACAAAAATATTGAAGAACATTTTTAAGTTGAAACTGCAAAAAGATAATACTACTACACACACTACACACATACTACACAGTAGTATGTATGTCGTACAGTCCAAAGGAGAATTGGAAACATTTTTGATTCTCCCTTCTGCATGTATTATTATTGCTCCCTAGATAATTTTGTACCAAAGGGAAATAGTTTTCCGCATAACCTGCTGCTTTCTAGTACTAAACGAAATTGTGCTGAAGCTGGGTTTTAACTGGACTCCATCTGATCCAACATACTTGCACTTATCTACAGCAATTGGAAGATAGCAAGAAAATTCGATTTTCCTTAGTCTCTCTGAAATAGAAACTTGCGTTATCTTCCTAAATTACAAAAAAATTAGCAATCCCAAAAAATAATCATTTTTAGGTACCAGTTATGCAAAAAGAAAGCACAGTTGCTAGTAAGTTGTTTAGCTCAGTGTACAGACTGTAGGCTGGCCTATTTTTTCTACTCAAGTTTCGATTCAAACCGACAGCGACACAAAAATATTTCCACCAGGCACAATAATTACTTATTATTTGCATCTTAATGTAGCCTATATACCAAACTAGTACAAACTTCTGTACAAACAACTTTTACATGGATTTTGAATTCAATGTACCTTCTATTATTTTATTTTTGTGTAATCTAAATCAAATTTTCTAGCAGACTCTCTGTCACGTAATTCATAATTCAAGCTCTCTCTGTCTCTGTCTCTCTCTGCTAACCTAAAGGCGTATATTTGTCATACATCCATTACAAACCCGGTAGTACTTCCTCCCTTTCTCTAAATCGTATATTTTGCAAGCTTGTAAACAGGGTTAGTTGTGTAATTGGAGAATTATTTTCTGTTCTACCAGTGTCTTTTCAAAACTCTCCTCATCGTTTTCATTTGCTCTCGTTTTTATCCCTACACACACCCCCACCACCGCCAGCAGCAAGAGCAGCATAAGCTGTAGTACAAGAGCTAACTTGTTTTATGCAAGTATCTAATCCAAGATAGAAGTAAACGTAGCATATAGACTTTATTATCTGATCTTGCATTTCTGCGAGCAAACAAACAATCCAACTTGGCTATTCTCGTTTTCAGTTTCCTCCATGCCAATTGAATCCAGGTCATTGCACATAGTACCTCTCTAGTATGGTAATGCATCAAGCTGGTTTCGTTTATGTTATATAAATTCAACTCTGGGAAAAAGAGAGGGGAAGGTTGGACAAAACGAGTATTTTCTGCGGGGAAAGAATTCCAGGCAAAACCGGAGAAGAATGAAAAAAGAGAGAAAACAAAAGTGTGCCTCTACAGAATATATTATGATGATGACCATGTCGTGTCGACAATAATGCAATAAGATATCTACTCTGAGCTACTTATACTACACGAACACTCTCTGCCTTTTACAATATTTCTCCTGTTATCCATTTCCTCACAAAAGCGGCAAGGATCACACACGTACACCAAGGCCTGTGTGTATGTATGTAGGTATGTCCATCTCTATAAACCCGTCCTATTCGTTTGTTGCCCAGCATTAACGTTTCAGGCTAAATCTAAATCCTTTTGGGCTAGTTCGCCAAAGCTCTAATCCAACACAGTATTACAGAATACCAAGTTAAAAACTGCTTAAGACAGCAAACTTTGTATTTTTACTTCCCCTTCCCCAACAGCGTCCTGTGCTTTATAGAAATGCAGGTATTTTATGTATAGGCACGTAAATAATTTGTCTGGCTTAAAACTTAGGTTTCAGTATTATGCCATATAACGCCAGTACGTCATATGGAGAACGTTTCGCCGTGCATTTTTTCCTCCTGCCGTGTGTGAGCTACCGCTACTGCTGTATACGTGACTCGTGAGCAATCATGTCTTCTCAAGCCAAAAGCTTTGCTCAATGAACATCACAAGAAAAGAAAAAAAATGGGCTAAGACCTGAAAGAGCCGTCGAAAAAAAGTTTTATAGTTTTGTTTCAAGAGGAAGTACCAACGTGTACGATGGAGTAAAACCTTGAGTTTTTAGTGGGGCTGGGGTGGGAAGACCGGACGACAGCCATAGAGAGTAAGAGACAAGCAGGCAGAAGAAAACAAATGGGAAAGATGCAGATGACGATGATGATGATGATAGTCGTGAATCGTGATCAACGTAATATGCGGGCTGGTGAAATTGTTGGCATAAAACGGGAAAAAGAGAAAAATCTGTTGTAGCACCACCATACCACCGCCAGCGGAAGAGTATTCTGCAATCATCATCTCGTGATTATGGTAGTTTATATGAATGCAGTTCTTTATCGGAGTAGTTTCAAGGCGAGAAAATCTTAACGATATGTAGTATTGTATGTATTTATTAATGTTTAGTATATATTATTTAGTAAATATGTTTAGTCAAAGATTTTAAACTATACGAAATGATTTGTTGGAGAGAGAGAGGAAGACATGAGGGTAAAATGGACTACTACAGAGCAACGCCAAATACTACAACTTCCATCATACATATAAATAGTAGTTAATGCACATGGAAGGCACATGCATAGACCGAAGTTAATGGTAGTAATGATCGTAGCTTGTGTGTGTTTACATGGATGGTGGGTACTTGTGCGTCAGAAAGGATAAAATTCTGTTTTTTCAGCATGTACTTTTGGGAAAGCTCCTCTGGGCATTGTGTAGTTCTGTAAGTAGCGTAAGTATTATTATCAGCAAAAGAACACAAAACTTTCCTTCTGGGTTGCATTTTCGCTATTATTTTCCCAAGTCTACACACAGCACAATTATGTTTTCACTCCGTCATCCTACCACTTTCTAGTCTAGACTTACTGCTTTTTCCTGGAACAACATAACTGGGAGTGTAAAAGGAGAAACTGGAAAACGGGAGGGTAAACAGTCCATGTGCTTATGTCGACGGACGGTTAGAGATGCAGAAAAGTTTAAAAGGTGGATTGGGAAGCCATTTTCTTGATAAAGACTCGCCAGAGAAAGAATAAAATCTCGCTCCAAAGGCGACTGTTGCAGTTATGCCAGGGAATCTTTCGTTTCTGTCTGGTGAATGCAAGCAAAAGAGTTGTTCACAACAACTACTAAAATGTCAGAGTGAACGTCACGTTGAATGTAGTCACTTTTTGCAAAACGAAAAACGTTACTTCTGTTGTTTCTGTTTGACAAGAGGGGAGGGAACAGAAGGAAAGTCGATGAAAGAGCAGAAAAACAGCAAGAAATAAAATGGTTGAGAGTGAGGTGGAAATGCTATAATGATAATGACCATTGAGACAGAATCGTTATATATAGTGATGTAGACTCGTAGACTCTATCTAGGCTAAAAAGTGCATTGTGGTTTTGCAGAGAAATCTAGAGGATTTTGGCAGCAACCGCAGAGAATTGTGAAAGGACGCAGAAGAAATAAAAGAAGAACAAAAAGATGAAAAACGAAATTTACAGAGCAAAACCTGACTTAAGTTAATATCGAACTAAACAGGAGAGCATGTATGCATATGCGTCCACGCGCGTTTAGCGTTTTTTAGAGCATTGGGTTTAATTTTTTTCGCTGCCTATAATATATGATGTGGAATTTGTTGGAGAAAACGCACTATCAAGCCATTCATTACAACCACAAGACACTAATGTGTGTTTAAGCAATACAAAATGGTCGTTGGTCGTTTGCTACGAACAAGTCCATCTTTAAAAGTAGAACCAAAACGTTTTTTTTTGCTGAAAAAAATGATGATAGGGTGAAAGTGGGTACTCCTGTAGTCTGCCTGCAGCGCTACTGTTTCTCAACACACGATATGAAACTTTCTGTTTGAAGACATAGTCAAATGAAAAAGCTGGGGTTTGAAAGCGGAAAACGTAATCATTCAACACACTCATCTTGTGTAGAGACCTTTCGAACCAATGAAGAATCTTCGATTTTGATTTAATGGCCCGCGCTCTGTGTGTTATCGTGTATTTTGTCGGGTGTTTTATAAAGAGTCTCTACGAAACAGACACAAACTATTACCTCATAGGTTGCTTACTACAACTGGAGTGAATGCTCAGTTGTGTGTGTGTGTGATTTCTTTTTAGACTACGTTATCATCGATTTGCCAGGAACTTATAAAAATAAATTAACCAGATAGCAACGTTTTTGCTTAGTGAGGAGCTGCAGCAGAGATCTGGTCCCGTTCAGTCGTCCGCCAATTTCCCACCCGTTTTCTTGTACCAACGGGTTTCACTCTCACGAAAAGCGATTTCGGAAGAGCCATTATCGAGCCACCAGCAATGAAAACGTGCTGATACACAATATAGTTCAGTAGCCCTGCAATTTATAGATACGCGCAGTTGGAAAACAGTGGTCAATGTGAACATGCAAAATGAGAAAACATAAAGTCCTGCTGGTATACAGTATAGAAAAAAAATCTGTGAAAGTGTTCACGATTACATGACTAGGCAGCTAATATACCACTGACTAGTAAGAGTGACCCAAACAATCGGAAAGAATAGGAAAGGTGAGCTTGCCGACAAGTAAGAAAAGAGAAATATCTTGTTTGCATGTACAACATGTACATTTGAACTGGTGCCTGTTTTTAACATGTACTTAATGACAATGAGAGTCAAACAAAAAAGTAGAGTTTTGCTAATGCTACAGGATAAAGTTTTTTACGTTGATAATAATAAATGGTAATGCACGGTGCCTACATTTTGGAACATGTTCAATTCACTCAATACAAATTGTTCAACAGGGATAACGATATGGAAGAACTTAATTAAAAGAAAGTGGCAAATCTTGTCGCACTGAAACAAAAAATACTTTGGGCACGTGGGTAACATTAAGACTTCATTTTTTTAGGTTTTCAATACTCTTCCAAAACTTTTTCATGGGATAGAAAGAAGAATTTTTAAAACCTTGTTCAGTCATACACAAACGCAGGAGAGGTTCATCTTCAGCGATTTGGCATTTGCTTGTATTTGGAACTTACACCAAACAAGATTATCTTTCAAGATGAAACCGGTAACAAGCGACCTTCAACTTTTTAAAGACTCTTACCAGCAACTTGAAAACAGCAGGTACTCTAAAAATTCGACCCTATAAAATGGGCAGAATACGAGAAAATGGCAAAAATACTTTTCTGGGTATTTCCTTAATTTGTTGAAACTGTTAAGTGTTTAGATAGCAATAAGGAAGCAGTAAATTGCTCTTGAAAACCATGTAGCCCGTCAAATAGTAAATCACTAAAGAAAAAAGCACGAGTGAAAATGAAAAAAAGTATCCAATACAAAAAAGATGGTGGGCAATGATAACAACCAAAAAAAGACATTTACCTCAGCAAGATATTTCCGCTAAAATATTAAACAATATAAATCTAGCAATAAAGACTTTTTTTATTGTGCTACCAGCCTGAGATCCCGGATGAAAAATGCATTTTGGTAATTTCGGTAAAACGTTTTTGATTCTACCCATACCCACATTTCATTTTACACACCCATGAAATAAAGGTATACACGAATTTTTTACAATGGCAAAAGAAAAATTATTCGCAGTTGTTGTTTTTGTTATAGAGCCATAATACATATTGCAAGCCGGCTCATATCTCTCTTACAAGTTATCTTTTTTCTTCCCAGTTTTTTTTTCACTTATCCTCAAATTACGTTTCATGACCGGCCATTTTCGCTGCTAGTGTGTATTTCAGAAAACGCAGCAGCAGCATCATAAAAAGGTAACGGCCCTCAACAAAATTTTCACGTAGTCACACTGTATATAATTCTCGCCATAAAAACGAGAAGGAGAGAGGTTATTTTACGGTAAAACCACTGAAACCAGGGATTTCCTGGTGTAGTTAGCAGATAGCATCGCTTCAAAATAGGAAATAGGCACTCTTCTTTATTTTTATCATCTTCTTCTTTTGCTGCATCCCATTCATTTCTATTCTACAAGAGCATCTCCATACTACATATTAAACCATATTCGGTCATACAACTCGTATAAAAAATCCACTCTCCCTCCAACAACAACTTTACGGCTGCATGCCTGATTCCCCGCTGGAGTAACTTATACGTCCTCGACAGTCGACACACAACAGCGCAAGAAAAAAAACCAACAGGGACATGCAGCAATGCATATCATATTTCGTTACCGTCACCGGCCATCCCGTGTTACAACTAGAGGAATGCACTGGAAAACTAACACCCAACCAGACTAGCGGTGGGATGTATTCGGAAGGGCCCACGTCGTCTTGCTAGTTAAGAACTACCCTGAGAGATACTAGAAAACGGTCAGAAAAAAACAAAAAGTTGAAAGTTCTGTAATAGAGATACATATATAATATGTCTATGTCCTTTCCCAAAGAAAGTACCCCATTCCGCTACAGAGAGAAAGTTGCAAATAAACAAAAAATGTAAACGTCCCATGCCCTGCTGTTTTAGCTTTTCCAGAGACTTGCAGCAAAAGCAACACAAAACGCTGCACTGTCATCTTCCTCTTGAGTAAGCGTAATACCACATACACACAAGACGGCGGCACCTCATAACACATAAACTTTCGTCTCTTGCTCCTGCTCCGGCAACAATTTTTTTTAAAAAAAAAAGCTAGACCAAATGGGAAAACTCGGGTATAATAAGACAAGAGGCAAGCTTCCCTCAAAGCTCTTTCCTCGCTGACGATATCGTATACCTACATAAAAAACAACCATAAGAGGAGTATGACATTCACAGTTATTGTGTTTTATGTGGTATCTACATCCCACTCCTTCTTCGTACTCGTAACATCTCTTCTCACATTTTTTGAAAATGGTGTATCAGCGCAGCGCGTTGTAATCCAAGATGCAGCTGGGAGATGAACTATATGCCGGATGCGCTGGCAGGGTCCCTAATGCTGATAATGTATACCCTCTGATACAACTAAAGCCAGGAGAGGAAAAACGAAAAAGGAGTCAGTATATTTTGGAAGCCGCTTTATTCCTTTTACAAGTGGATATAGTATCCCTTCATTTCTGGCTTCAGTCACAATGAAAAAAAAACTTGAATGAAATTGTTGCTATTTGGCTCAATATCCATTGGCCCGTAAAAGCACTGTGTACATAACTACTACATAAGTAGTACAGGCCAATTCTATAGTTGCGACGTACACTTATTGTTAGAACCACAAATACCATGAAACGGCTTATTTTTTACTAACAAGGGAAGTTACCCTTATGACGTAATTTTCTAACTTGGGAATGGGTTACACACGGTAAAACAACTCGAAGCTCGACTCCTCGACATCTCGACTGATTATAGATAATACAGATGACATATTTCTAATTAATTGATGCTGATGAATACCATACTGCCATCGCTAATTTATTTTATGTAATGTCATCCACTTGTACAAAAAGAAAATCAGACATTAGTACAGTTAGAAAGTACAGTTGTGACACCGAAATGAGTATTATGAGTAAGAGCACAAAAATGGCCTTTTGAATTATTTCTGTTAAACGATGCAATACACTGCAGTAATGTAAATATTTTGGCATATACCGTTCGCATTCTTCAAACGGAATGTGAAATTTCACGCTTTGGTGGTTATTAATGTGCACCATTAATACATTACCAAAAGGCAATGTTTTGTACGGAGACATTCAAGGTGAAGGATATGTGTATCTATCAACTCATGACAGTGAGGTCATAAAAGATTCATCTGATTTACTTTTGTACCTACGGTCCAAAACGAGATTCCCTTGTAAGCTATATACATTCTTCAAATAAATACAATTTTCGGTATTATTACATGTAACGGCAAGGATCACATTGTGATTGCACTACCACCCACATCAATGTTGATAAAGTACAAAAAACTACTAGCTTTGCTATAGGGAATTTGCAGTTCCTTGCGTTTTCTTTACCATTTTAACTTTCTGAGTTTACTGCCAATTCGATAACTGTGTGGACACTTTTATCCCAGAAGGGATCATGATAATATGATGGTGAATATGACTAACGCCAGACATTCTCGGTGAGATTTTGTATGAAGTCGTGTGTATACTTCTGTCGACATCAGCGTAGTGAACCATTCGTAAATACCTACACCTACGTATGTACACAAGTTGTCGCCCCATTTTCTCGTACACATTGCATATTAGTCTGTTTTTTATCCAAACCAAGAGCAAAAAAAGTTTAGCAGAGGTTAGAGATAAATGGGTGCGGGTACCTATTGAGGTTTTATCTTATCAGAACTTGTTATACGACACAAGGACAAAATAAGGTTGGATTTTCTTTGAAGACTGTATCAGTATAAATAAGTTTAGATACAATATATAAGCAATTTACCCATCTAGCTGCCGAGTAGCAATGAAACTCATAGAAGGCATGAGAGCCACAACCACAAAAACTTTTCTAGCTACTGCACTTGAATGAAAATGAATGGCACTTGAATCACTCTTTGACGGGAGGAATTCCCTAAAAAACGGCAACAAGGTTCACGTCTAAGCTAAACTACAAAAACGGACATTGGAATGAAACGATCGCAATCCATAATGATAGATTCTATGACTATATTTTCAATAAGCTTTCCAGACAAATCCCAAGTATTTCGGTGCAAGTTGGTGGGGGAAATAAACAGAAATAATGAGCCAAGGCAGGATACATATAAACTTTTATACTGACCATCCGACATTATTCCTACCATCTCATTCCTAGCCAGGTCAACCTTGCTCACTTTCTCCTTTTTTATACAAGTGATAATTTTGCTTAAACTTTCACCCTATCACTCTGACTCCCCGAGAGATCACGTTTGGTCAGCTTCCTAATGTAATTGCGGCTTTTAGCAATAAGTTAACTTTTTTATTTCATCTGCCCAACTTTCCCACCAAAGCTAAAAGCTTTATCGTGAAAAATTCTAAGTATAAACCTAATACATCTACTGATGAACGAACGGATCAAGTATTGCGCTTGTTTGTTCATCATCCGTCATTCAAAGTGCTGAAACTACGGCCCGGTGAAAAAAATGAAGTAAGTTCGTTGAGTGAAAGCACGTAACCATAAATTGACTGACAATGTGTAAAAATCCCTTGTCATGTTGGACTATCCCCATCATTCATGAAAGTAACGCGCTACATTCTTGTACAAACATCAGTAGTTCGTTGTTGGATCAATTATTAATGTGCTAAAAACATTGGTTCTGAACACTGAACTGAAGGAGGACCAATCTAGAGGGTACATCCATTTTAACTTGTTTTGCCAGCTCATGGCAATTTATTATTAAAACGGATGCACACAAGCAATACCAAAAAGTGAGTTTGGAAGTGGAAAGTCAGTATAAGCAAACGGCATTAAGATAGATACAACGGAAGGAAAGAACGTAACTAACCTTTTCAATGACGCAAACAAGGTTGATATTGCTCCCTTGCTCCACATGATATTCCCCATTGCCAAGGATAAAGGCCTCTGGTACGGCAATAAATAAATTGACAAAGTACGAAATAATCCCTGTTCCGGTTGAAACCTGTGAGAATTGCAAAGGAGAAAAGAATAACGGAAATGATTATATTTCCTTTGGTTTATGGTTTCTTCTGGTTGTAGCAACCAGCCTGTATTCCAAGTTTCGTTTTTGCTGATGACATTTTGTACCATACCCCAGATTTTTTGCCAAAAAAGCGGAGGGATGATACGTGAGTCAAATAGGACAAAAATTAATCCGTTTCGTGTCCCTGACTAGAGCGTGAGTGTATTGGATATGAAATATATAGGTTTATGACTGGATGACGGTACTCTAACGGTAGTGCTGTTTAGTTTTGTTGGTTAGTCGTTGTTCTCAACCTGCATAAAGTAGGAATTAACTGGGTACTTTAGCTGAATGGGCACACCCAACAACAACAGTGACAACAACATAAACACATAAATCATGTTTTTATGCGAGGGACGTTTTGTCACAAATGTCAAGCAAAATACAACTTCTCTCTATATACAGCACACGAGTTGTCCAAGTAATATGGCTTTTCACAGGAATTTAAGTGTCTGACTCGATGGTTAGATTTAGCCTTGGTCCTCATCGGCAGTACAAAATGGGAAGTGTGTGGTGAGGACATGTGCGATCTCTTACGAATAAGAAGTACAAGTGGTAATCATATTAGGGACGCATATACCTTTATAATGTACGATTTCCCATAAAAATACACATTAGAGTAGGAAAGCAAAGGAGATAAGTGAGGAAACGAATGGGAAAAGGAAGTTAAAAGTACGCTGGACTTGACTTGGCTAGAAGGATATTGGTTTTATACGAAATACAAAAGGATACATGCATGCATCGTGTCCAATAAAAAGGAAAAAGTACCACTGCGCTTCGTACTCACAAAGTGATAATATACCACAAATCAGTATAATTTAGTGCACTTTCTTCGCCGAATCCATGATATCTGAAAAACATCCAAAATACACAAACGCTGTAAACCCGGAAGTAATTAATTTCCATCGTTTTGGCATACGTAGTTGGTCAGATTGTCAACTTATCCTTTAGGAAAACTTACGTTACGTCGTAACGAGTAACTAACCACAATGTAATTTAAAATGCAAAATATTATATGTGACTTCAAAAAATCCAACCAACCTAAAACTACAAAATTTTATACACATGACAAGTTCCCTAATTTATAGAACAAAAACCAAACCTTTTATTCCTGCCATTAACGAACAATTTCAGTATTTTTTTCGTACTTAAGTCCGGCACAATACAATGATAAATGAACTGCACTATATGAACTTCTTTTTTGTAAACAACA
>JAHZNB010006014.1:0-12228 GCA_027744295.1 Callyntrura guangdongensis
AAGTAAGAGAGTGTCGGTTTCTCTCCTTTATACTACTACTCCCAGTCGTAGTTCTTGTTTCATGATAGCAACTAACAGCAGTAGTGATGATGGTGGTGTGTGGATACGACAGGTAAACACATAAAAACGAGAAGCACGGCTTCTGCTGGATGATTAAAGGGCCCGATGAAATCAAGCTGCCGGAGAGGGAGAGAACTTGTGGAGCTGTTTCTCATTCTGGTGTTAGCGCTGGCGCTCCAGCAGTATATATTATTTTACTGGTGCGAGCTGATCCTGCCTTTTTAACACACAACAGTGCAATAAAGTAGGAATCCGTCTGTAGTCCGCAGATGCAGAAGAGCATGAATTTTTTATAATGGATATAGGTATGTATGCTGAAAACGGCCATATGTGTTTAAAATGTTGCCCAAGCCCAACAATGGCTCGTTAAGTAAAATAAGATTACCATTTAATTTAATTACTAGATTTTCAGATGTAAACCGTTTGCGTATTTTAACTATAATTTCTGATTCGAAACATCTATTCAATCTATCTCACATATACTTTATAGATAATCCAATATAAATATTTTTGGTCGTCAAAGTGGACCACTCAACATGCATAATTTTTCGCCTCCACGGAAAACTGGAATAAACCAAAACCAACTGAAAATACCCATATCCGTAAAAAATGTTTTGACAATGCCTTTTAAAATACGGCATCTTGTGGGGATTGAAGTAACTAAATTAACTCAGATTCATTTATAAATCCGTCGGCTATTCCCATTACTCTGCAATAATGATGAATCTCAGTCATCACCACCACCAGTTTTTGTGTAAGCAGTTGAGCCAGAAAAATATTGCATGTGCACGCCTAATATATAACATACGTGAGTAAGCGTATACGTACATACCCCAACATTATGATTAGGTATTAGGTCCACATAAAAGGTAGCAGGTACGAGGACGACTATGTAATAACAATAATTTGAATTGTGTTTGTGTAGCAAAAAATTAGTTAGCTAAACATTTGAAGACGTCCCCTGCGGAATATTGTAAAGTATACAAGTTTGTAATACTTTGCAATTTACTCTGTAATATCTTTACAAATATTACTGACTGATAAATATATGGTTTAGAGTTAAAAAATGTATAGATTATACATTATTCTCGTTCTCTCTCTCTCTCTTTATCCCTCTTGTTGGCTGATCTTCTTTTGCTGCTGCTGCTACGCTCTGCTTGAATAACGAGTTCAGTCTTTTTCATCAGCCCGTCACAGCATCCTCAGCAACACCGCAAACAGAGAAAAAAACGTTGAAGACGAGAAGAAGATCAATAAAAATAATGAAGAGTACAGTCAGTTGTGGTGAGGGGATTCGAGAGATCGAGAGAGAGAGAGAAAGAGAGAGGAGTAACAAAGGATGATGGAAAAAGACAAGTCGGCTCACACATTTGTTATTAGCACAAAGATAATGGCCACTACAACCTGCCCATTATTTACTATTAATCATATTTGAGCAGCTTTATTATTATTGCGGATTTTTATCTGGATCTGGACCGAACGAAGCGTCAAAGTCAAAGAGACGAGAAAGGGAAAAATACAAGAAAATAGGCGAGACTTCAGACGTACACTAGAAAGAGCAGAGTGGAAAAAGGGTTCGAAAAGGAATTCTCCTGAAAAGAAACGAAAGAAAATTTGGCTGGTAGGTAGATGCATAAATAATATTATACGTTTACATTACGTAATACCAATAACACGCCTATAACTTACTTATACGGCATACATCCAACTATTTTGCATGTCTTCATGTCAAAATGAAAGTCTCAGGATAAAAAATTTTGTTTTCCTTAACTTGAACAAACGATGACCGCGTGATGATGAAAATGGTCCCTTATTATTCCAGTGGGATAATACAGGCAGCAGTGGTAAATGATGATACATGGGAATATTGAAACTTTGAATTTTTTAATGACGACGATGATTTTGATTATGGGGGTGATCTTGCTGGTATGGTGTTGCTTTATACAAGGTGCGGAATGAAATGAAAACGCTGGCTTGCCTGCCGGTGTTCACTTATTTTGGACGTAATATATCATGTTCTGGTGCTGCTTGTATGTATTTTTGACAGTTGCCGAACTAATTGTAGAGTGTTAGCTTTTATACATAATAATATTCACAATCAACATCATCGTAAGAAACTACCCTTCTCCTCCTCCACCCTTTGCATAACCAATGAGACTGCGATGAAATACGAACTAAAGTGGCCACGTTTTGCACACTGACCGTCGGAATAAATTTTGTGTACAAAAAAAATTCGGTCCACAAAGCATACCACCAACACCTATAATAATCTGTATGGGACACAGGTGATAAGGAGACCACTCTACAGGTCAGGTTTATCGATAGAATTCCAGTATGCAAAATGGATGATGATACATTATCAAAAAGGACGTGACATGACACGACTACTGGAAATAAAAATGGAATCTAAAATCCAATCAATTATTTATTATTATGTATAGTCACTCTCAACAATTTTATACAGTTTTACCATATATCATTTCTAAGAGTGACTAGACAGAGGGTGAGTGATTCTAGGGTAATTTGTTAAAAGAAAAATTTATACGGATACTAGCCTTAAAATTGCACAAAAACTTCTGTAAAATTAAACTTACCATCATACTCTTCCCTACCTTACCGCCAAACCTGTGCTACTGGCTACTAGCCATGAGGGAATGCATTGGAAAGAAGAAAATATTTTAAACCGTTACAACCTTATATAACATATTAAAAGTGCAAATACCACGTCCAAACATAATTAATAGCCTTTCACCGACGCTGCCAATACACTCTCCCTAATCTGCATTCTTCTTGAGCACATATTTTTGGGACAAGTATTGAAACTAAATTAACCTTTGAAAGCACGCAATTATTTGGTTGACTTTTACTCGTTACTTCGTACAAGTTGCTGTTGCTCCCTGCTCCTTTAGTTGCTACTACCTTTGCACTTCCACCGTCATCGTAAAACTATGCTGTTGTGCACACATTACATATTTATGACTTATGGTATTCCCGTCCCCTTCAATAACCACAACACGAAAAACAAGCAAAAGCCACAGAAAACCAACTCGCCAAACACTTTTACGAGCACTTTAAGTAATTGGCAAAACGAAAATCTCAATTTATTCAGGACGCATATTCACCATAATTCTTATGAGTCTCTATCCATTTTAGCAACACTGATTTGTTGTGTGTACTGTGTACTGTACACACTCACATAGGTATGACGCTACATTTTTCTCTAACAATTGCGACCTATTATTCATATTCATAGACCCAGCCCGCAATCAAGAATATAGCGCTACAATTTACAATGTCCTTCCAAATTGCAATAACATAACGCGTGTTTACTTAAACATATCTGAAGGAAAATTAATAAGACATATGAGATGACAATAATGTGCTATGGTATGTTGTGTTGTCGTCGTCCTAAGATGATTTAGGCACGAAACGACGAGACCAGCAGTTATGGCATTTTTTGTTAAATAAAAATTGTTATACTTTTACATTTGAGATGGGGGAAGTGTCTCGCAAACAAACCCTTTCTCACCTTTGTTACCACTCAACTCATCATCAACACCATCTTCTTACACCATTTAGTCTTCTTTCTCACTTCATTTATTTTACGCTCTTTTTTTCTCGGCCACCACCACCACCACCTCATCATGATCAGTCGTATACACACGTACATCATCAAGAGAATAAGCAATCCACTTTGCTCACAATTGTATCACACAGGTATCCAAAATATACAAACTCCTTTTTGCTGTCGTATTTCTTATTCGTATGTTTTTTTTGCCTTGAAAAGCCATCCACTTTTTGGTGCTGACACACATGTAATTTTCCCAGCAGGAGATCGCACCATTCCTGTCTTTTTACGTTGTTCTCCCTTATTTACTAAATGGTAAATCATATCTCGACAGTTTTACAATTTTACTGGGCTTCTTTCTTGCTGATCATCATCATTGTAGTCGTCGTCGTCGTCGTTCTTGTATTCTTTTGATGTGCGAAAAGGGACCAAACAAACTAACAGGAAATCATCATGTAAAAAAATACCAAAAAATGTTGTTCCATTTTGTACAGAAATGTATATATACTAGATATATACGTATGCCGTAACCCAAAAAGCACCAAATTTCCTAAATAATACGAACAAAATTTTACAAATTACACTCACTTTTACAGTTTTCAGAATTCAGCACACTTGCTGTGCAAGAGAAGAAGTTGACGAGGGAGCGAGAGAGAAATAGAAATAGAAGGCGGGGTATGCATGTGAATCGGATTAGTCATGTAAAATTTTACATATGTCGGACAGTTGAGAGAATGAATGACGAGCATAAGCATTCCTTCGTTTAATGTCAGGATAATATAAAAAAAACAAAATAGGTACTTTCTACTGCTGTGCACTCAAATATTTAATTAATTTTACGTTATTATGTAAAAGATAAGGGAACAACTCCAATAATGCAATTAATTTAAATGTGATGCAACATTGATAAAAGTTTTTATAAAATGACCGGTTGTTTGTGGTTGTGGTGGTGCGGCGATCAAGAAGGGCGAAAGCATGACATACTCGTTAATTGGATTTATCAGTTCAGTTCATCTGTTCATCCATCTAAATTCAACCATTTGTACTATTTTTTTATGCAGAAAAGTTTCAAGAGCCACGGATTTTTTTGTTAGTTATTTCATGTGCCCATTAAGAGGATAATCATCTTTAGAAATTCTGAAAACAGGAAAACTAATAATTATTGTACAACCATTAGTAGTTTAGATATCATTTTAATTTTTAGGTTGTACCCGGTTTTCCGTCCGTGATTTGTTTTCAAAGTAATTTTAAACCTTAATTGAAGCACTTTCCAAGAGTGGAGATGACTCGTGAGAGATTTTACATTCTCTCAAGTTTAATTTATCGCTTAAAAGCACTTTCCCGTACTCTATCTGCCAATGTAAAAGTTAAATCCACCGACAACATTTCTATTATTATTCCGATAGCAAACTACAAAAGGGACTCATCTAAAGTGCACAGTCATGGCAGATTCATTAGTCAGTTAGTCAGATTCTTTCATAATTTTTAGCTTTCCAGGATTTCAAACATGCATATCGTTCCCCTAAATTGAATTGTAAGATATTTTGTGTGACGTGTGGGAACTTCACTGGAGAGGAAGATGAATGGATTATTGTCAATTAGTAGGATTAGACGTTGCTTGATTGAAAAGCTGACCTGAATGAGATTATCGGTTTTGAGCTACCAATCACATCACTGACTTAAATGTAATTAAATAAACATTTAAATCAACGTTTAAAATTATTCTTCAAGTGTTAAAAATAAGTTTTTTCAAAGCGTTGTTAGCTATAAGCACTTCAAACTAACTTGGATGTCATTAATCCAAGCAATTACCATTTTTTTGTTGTGTCATTAGTGACTTTAGTGAGTGTTGATGATTTGATATCTGGTAATTTTATAATACATAAGTAGTCATTACTGATTCCTGATTATTATCTTTGTCTACGTTTATTACTGAACTAATCGCCTTTATATTTTATTTACAATTTACTTTCCATGTAATGTCATATGTGAAAAACAATAAAATTCAAATAAAAGATATTCGACCATTTTTTATATTCATTTTAATTCACATTCTTCTTCATTTAAACAACACCTTTTGTACAATAAACAAAATACCGACCGTTGCTTGCTGCTGCAGCGATAATATGATATATACTCAAACTCAAGCTCTTTTTGTTGCACATTTCCCCCCGAGGGTTCCATCAGGTACCAGCCTCCCTGTCATCTTTTCTTAAATGATCCATTTTACTTTCACGNACTCAAACTCAAGCTCTTTTTGTTGCACATTTCCCCCCGAGGGTTCCATCAGGTACCAGCCTCCCTGTCATCTTTTCTTAAATGATCCATTTTACTTTCACGCCCATTCGATGGTTTTTTTCTATTTCGTTTTTCTTTCTTTATGTGTTTTATTCCGCTTCTTCAAATCGAATCCAATAATTTCTTTTTCAAGTACTTACCTTATGTATCTACTCAACATGGCATTGAACAAGTGGTATAATTCTCCGCCTGCATTGCTGAGTCCATGGTCAGACTCGACAGAGGCATAAACAACTAAACCTGAAAAAAAACTCATAAATAATCTAAATTCTTTCATATCTCAAAAGTCAGCTCACCGCCTTACTTCACATATTATTATTATTACTACTACCACAATAGGTGCACAACAAACACATACGGAATATATGGATTATCATTACACAATCATCATCATCATACTTGTCTTAACAGTCATCATTTCCCCCGAAAAACATTCATGTTTGTATATGTATTCAGTGTGTTACACTTGCTGCTCTTTTTCTACCGTCATAGTCCACCATTCTTCATTTTAAAATTTGACCCATAAGAAAATAAACTTCACCTGTAGTACTGCTCCTCCTTGTAAAATGTTACATGCCCTGCTGATAATGTACCCCCTCCAAAAACACCACCACCATCATCAGGATCACCATTACCATCATCGCAGCTACTTTTTGGCGTTGCTCATCATGATTATTATTAGTTTTCTCATTTTTCATTACGTCTTCTGGAATAAGAAAAAACCTTCGTAAAACATTTACATTCCTGTGTACACGAAACATCATATTATGGTAACTTTGTGGGTGTCGGTCTATTTGAAGAAAAATAATAATAAATGTTAAATACAAAAAAAGTAAAAAGTACACCGTACCGACTGACTGATATCCTACCTTTTTCAGAGAAAAAATTAAACTATTTTCTAATTTTAGCCTGTGTCGTATTTTGAGGAAGATTACCAATATATGGACACCTATGCACAATACAAAGTCCTGTACTCGCGTAACTACAGCATGTTATTTAATTCAAGAAAATTCCTAAACATGAACTTAAACCACATTCTTTTCTAACAATGTCTTGCATTTCGTTCCTCATGACGAAAAAACAATGAGTAATTTAAAAAAAACAGGCACCCAGTAAAACAGTGAGCATTGACCAAGGTAAGTGCTGCCGCAGCTATTGTTGTGTTGTCTCGATGTCTGCCGAGATTCTCAAGTTCAGATTGTTAAAGATGCACAGCTGAACCGACAACGCACTTGAAAACATCTAAAACGCCACTTCGTCCCCACATCTTGTTCGTAAAGGAAAAAAAGAAATCCTTTTATTTTTTCCTTCCTTCCTGCTGAGATTCATCCTAGACAGCGTGGTACCAACAAACAAACCAATATTATCATCCAACAAAAAGTTTAATATTATTATTACTGTTGAGGTTCGAAACGGAATGCTATATTATTACCACCATCAGCATTTCATTTTTTTTCATTCAAGCTGGACGGATTTGCATAACATCAATTCTGGTATGCTTCTGGGAGAATTGAAGAAGGAACCAGAGAAGATAAGGTCACCCACGGGTCAAACGAATGAAGCGTCGCCTCCACGTCTCCTTCATACACGGAGGCTTTACCAACCAAGCAAATAAAACTATAATACGAAAAAATGCTCAAAAGAAAAAGCGTATATATGCCATCATCATCATCATATCCCACATTTTGTCTATTCGTGCATGTAACAAGCAGTCAAAAGAGTCAATTTTTTTGGATTGTTGTGCAAGCTGCTGCTGAGAATTGGAATTCATTCAGCCGGCGAGAGTCGCTATAAAAAACGAATTGTGTAAAAGCGACACAAGAAGACAAGACCAAGGAGAAAGAGGGAACATGATATATCATTTTTGTGAATGAGCCACAGTTTGTAATAATAACATGGCACAGACTACACACTAACTATACAATCCTTTTGATTATCATTTATTTACTTGGAAAAACTTGATTCTCAATGACAGGGGATGATAATAATAATGATGATGCTGTCATTTAAAATCCTGAAATATGAATTGTTAGGCAAGTAAACAGAGACGCACAACAATTGAGTGAACAACACACATGGGAAAATAACAAATGGTTTGTCGTACTCAAGTATGCATATGCCGTAAGTATACGAACACTCCATGACGGTCGTTTTTTTGCTGCTACGTTTCAATTGACAATTGAAGGGTTGACTTTGACTTGAGCTAAAAATTTATCTCTACGATAATTCTCGTCTCTTTCCCCCTCTGCTGAATCTCTACGTGCTATATTTTGTTGTGTTGTGTGAGCGCTGTAAAGTATGATTAAAAGGTCATTCTTGGATGTCACACAGGTGTGAAAGTTGGGGGGCTTCTCTCTCTCTCTCTCCCTTCTTGTCACTCAATTTGGACCATTCAGCAGAAGGAAAAAAATGTTTTGGGAGAGAAGTGTCATGCTGTGAGAGATGGTGCGAGCAACGAGCTTATAGTATGTTTTTTCTCATCGTTTTTCACGTGTCCAAATTATTACATTCAACACAGAGCTTATTATACAGTAAGTGTGATCTGTGTGATGTCATGTAACCGTTTTTTTAGATGAAGTCCTTTCTTAACAAAATAATATTTCAGTCAACCAAGCTAGAGAGAGCTAGCTAAGTTGTGTAGCTCTTGTGCTTGTCATTCTATCTTTATTCTGTGCACACAAACACACATTGTACACAGATCCCAGTATGGGTTTGACTCGTGTAAGTGTATTCTCACGTAATCATCCTTATCATCATCTTCATCGTCAAGAATTATGTATTATACAGTATGGGACATGGCACGTTGTTGGATAGTTGATTTAGTGTAGAAATAGTCTGCCTTTTGGCATTCATTGAATCGTCGTCGTCATCATTATCATTTTGATTTGGACACACAACAGATACAACAAACAACCGTAGTTGGATGATAAATATCGTTCTCGAGCGAAATGGCAGTTTTCTTGATTGTTCCGGGCACATGGTATGTTGATTGCCATATCATATCGTATCATCATTTTCCATTGTGCATTGTGTCCACACAGCCTGTCTATAACAAATAGCCCTCACTAGGTTGTCCTCTCCTCTTAAAACGTAAAGTGATGCTGCTAATGTTTACCAAAACAGTGTCACCTGAAATATTCACAGTTTTAGTAATATGTTTATACAACATGAATCATGTTTCGAATATCTGCTCAACTTGGTAGTAGCAGTAGTTGTACAAACGGTAGAGAACACATAAGTCTTTGAAAAGTAGTTAGTATTTAAAATCCTCTAATAATTAGCTCATTTTCAACAAACGACAACGCCTTAAAATTTACCATGATTTGACATGATTTGATTGAAATATTTTGACTAAACACGGTTTCCCCTTCCTGTAGCGTTGCCTCGATATTTTAAACACAAAATACTGCTTCCTACTCATATTGCCCCTTTCTCTTCCGCTGTTCCAAGAAAAAACTTTCGTATATAAACGCGTTATCTAGTTGTGTCCCCAAACAGGCTCGTAAACGACAACAACAACTGACAACGAAAGGGAAATAAGAGTAGTTTTTTTAGAAGCTCGCGTGTACATCATTAAATCATATGACATGATTAGCTTTTATTACAGCTACTTCCAAAGTCGGCTGCCGGAGTCGTAGATATGAATGTACTGATAAAGTCTCCTTATTTTTTACACATTCGCCCCGAAAAATACAGTCAGCAATACTGTTGTTATTATTATTAAACGCATCCACTTTTTTACTCTAGCCATTTGCCAAACAATCATCATTATCCACCCCACTCGTTGTTGTCGTCGTCGTCGTATTGCCTTCTTCTTTGACGGTATTCACTTTATGTCGTTGTCACAATGATGATGGCAAAAAATGGTAATGGTGAAAAAGCGACATAGAGTCGTTGTCGTATCGTATGAGTAATCATAACAATAGCAATAACAATAATCATAATCACAGTTGTAGTAGGACTTGTGCTCGTTTGTTGTTCAAGTCATCATGATCGTCATAATCATAACAACAATATATCCTCTTAGTTTTGATGCATACAAAATAGGCTTAAACACATCATCTTTGCATCTCTCTACCTCTTTCGCTAACTTCAGTATAAAACACAAACAGAAAAATAATGCCTGATATGCGCTAAGCATGTCGTCCTTCTTTTCTTTATTGAGAAAAGGAGACGTGTACCATATAAACTACTTGGGAGAGAGGGGGAGATAAAAAATCGAGTATTATTTTTATTATTGCCATTTTAACAATCAACTTGAAATATTTTAACCGTGTCCATTTTTCTTCTTGTGTTCTTCTTCTACACGAGCATATATGTACGGCAATCTAAAATGAATGAAGCTGCTGCGTCCATATTTTTTCCTACAAAATGTATAACAATGTTTTGACAATGAGGAGACATTAAGTACAAGAAAAAGAAATGTTTTTGTTGGACTCATTCACACAAAACAGTCGACGTGAAAAATCAGAGAGAAGGCCTTACACCAAATATATATCTTGTCGCGAAATGAATTTATATACCGGATTTTCTCTGGCGTGGCGTCCTCAAGTGGAATACTACTAGTTGACGACAGTGTACTTGGCACTTTAATAAATGAATGGACGAGGAAGTAAATATTATACTTAGGCAGCAAACTATCCACATATTATTATCATCATTTTCTACCTTGTCCCATTGCCATTATAATAATCACATTATTTTTGTGTATGTAAGTTTAAGTGCTCTTCTAGGTTTTTTCACTTTGATGTTGATGGCTATCGTGGCTGCTGTTGTTGTACATGACTAATCCAACAAGCTTTGTGTGTAGTCATATTTAAAAAATAATATTATGTCTGTACACATACATGTGTATAGGTATACACACAGTGTTCATTTTTTATTGTTTAGCACAGTTATATCGTCATCCTCCCGAAAATGAGCATCATCGTGGTCGCAAAAACATAATGGAAAAGGCGGCTTTCTGTCGAGCCGAGAATTTGAAGTTGGTGTCCCTGTCACGAGAAAATAATGGCTACGGCTATTATATAAATTGCATCATTTGCTCAAATTACATTACATTAAGGAGTACAAGAATATGAAAGTGTATGAATGCATGTTGTATACGTGTAGTAATAATAATATCCATGAATCTAAATCCATAAAGCCTATTTTACCCGCTGCCGCCGCACTGCCACATTATCATCATCATCATCATCATCACCGCCACAGAAGAGAGAAAAACACTCGAAAAGTCTTTTGCAAAGCCATCTGTTTTTTATTTATGTGATCGTTTATGTCGGTTCGGATTTTCCACGGATATTAATAGTGTCAACGTGCAATATACGCTCTGTGTGTACATACATGTACAAAGTGGAAAATGAGTACGCTCATAAAAACCAAGTTTATTATGAGTTGTGGGGTATATTATGCACAGTCAAGTGTACCAAGAGAAAGAGGTAGGTAAACACTATTTTTATCGATTTCAATGTCCACTAACACGGTACTCCTTATAGTTGCACTGCACCACCACCACCGCTACAACCACACCGACCGTCGAAAAAAAAATCTCAAGTGAAATGAATTGCATTGACTTTTTTTTGTGAAGAGGAGGTGAAATAAAGACGAAAAGACCGAGAAGAGGAAATTGTACAATTTAGTGCCAACTCACCATCATCATCGTCACCCCCACACACGTTTAAGTGTCTACGGTTTCGTGTATAAAACGAAGGGGTTCATTTTATTGCCACTACTGCTGCTTCTGCTGTTGTTCCACTGCTTGCTGACTTTATACACTTTTTTCACATTTTTTTATGTAGTGTGAAGCCACACGGTTAACCAATGGCCCTTGCAGAAAAATATGGCATTATTATTTTTACACTTGAATCTTTTGCTCTTTTATGTGTTCTTCAATGATTTGGCATGACCATGTTGATGGTCATCACATCATCATCATAAAGTTGAAAAAGCTAATGTTTAGAATGCTGTGGTTTCACAAATTTTACTCACGGTTTTTCCTTCCACACAATCATCAGCTCTGTCTACCTCCCGCTTGTAAAAACAAAGACAAGAAAATAGTATCTCTCTCTCTCTCTCTGAAAAAATGATATTATAAGAGGGCTATCGCGATGACATGACGGTGATATAAAAAAAGTAACAAATGCTCTCAGAAAATTTTCTCTGGTCGGTGTGCATATGACATGCTTCTTGCCATTGTAAACTTTAGGCCATGGCGAGAGAAAAAAAAGTCTCTACAACACTTTCGCATCCTTCCTTATAATATTAAGGAGGTTTGTGTGTGTGTGAGAAAACAGAACCAGTAG
>JAHZNB010006015.1:0-22411 GCA_027744295.1 Callyntrura guangdongensis
ATGATATTTTTTGCTGGGCGGCATTCCCATATCCTGATTCATTACAGCAAGTTTTGGAAAAAAATCCATATAAATCCAATCCCTCAAAAAATGTCAACTTACTTTTTACAGACCCAGATCAATATACCCTGATCTTGTTCTCCTTACTGCGTATTATTTAAAAAACGCTATGCCTATTTTTTACGCCTCAGAAAGATGGTTAATGCCAGGCATACAGTAAGTTGCTGTTGCTACCCAATAAACGCCAAAATGTGACCAGGAAAAATCATATCACCTCGCACCACAAAGCTTCTCAAAATATACACTCCTCCATCTCATTTGAAACGAGACGAACCACCAACTAGAGATATTTCCTTTACACACAACCAACTCCTCTGGCCTTGGTTTCAAAAGAAACCGTTTCATGTCGTCGTGCCCGCAGTGACGTAAAAACAGCCCCACGTCAACAAAGACGCTACTACGCAACGGTAGAATCCACGCCACAGGCATGTTACTCTCCACTACTCTATTACTGTGTATACTACTTCTCTCCAGTTACTGGATAGAGAGAGGAGAGAGAACTTTCCAAGATACCCTAGTAGTCTCGAACAACTACATCTCGCTCGCACGTAACCCCCTATAGTTGTTCACTTTTGAAAGCTCTCTACCGGCAGCACATGCTGTTGCTGAGACGATAACATTTTGTCTTCGGTCTCTAAGAAACCGAAACGTAGAAGATGAATTACGTTTATAGTATGAACGTCATACATTACTGTCCTTATCCCATATATCCTATGCATAATACGGAGAGAATTCCAAACTCAAACTGGAGTCTAGAGTCCATTTGATTCTTTTTTATTGCCTGACAAGGCACAATTATTACCACTTTGTAGTTTGTATACTCGGCTGTGTGAAGATGTGTACTGGAATTGCCAGGGACAATCGTTTTGTTGAGTCATTAGCCGTGGTCGTCATTATTACATAACTTACCTGTGTGCTAGTCGCCACTACTAGTCAGTATTATTAAAAGTATTTTTTCAAATCATCTATACATGAATACACACTAATATAAATTGGTTCGTTTTGTGATCATGACTCGTAATCGTGTAAGTATACGGCAACGCTAAAAAGTTAACGTTTTTCTTCCATTTTTTTTAACCTTTCGTTGTCATTCATTACGCGTGTATATCCCATTGTTGGTGTGGTTAGTTGTTATCCAGGAATGACGATACAACTCATTTCTCTAGAATTTACACGTTAAAGTACAGTGTTTTGCACTGTATATGTGTGTGCTCTATGTTCACCTGACACGATGATTAGTTACTTGACTTCATATAAAAAACGAAAAGCATGTAACTTAGCAACATGAACATTTCAATAAGCTAGTCAGTTGATAAAATAAAGTACACAGTCAAAGTGTTTAATAGAAAATCATATGTAACCCTTTTTAAACGTTGAATGTAACAATGTAAATATATGTGCACAATAACCCAAATAGTCAACACTAAAAAATGACAATGGAAATGGAATGTGTGCAATAATTATGGGTTATGATTAAGATAATATTGTTGTGTATAACTCTCATACTCACTTCTCACGGCACTCAATATTACCTATTAGAAGATCAGTTATGAAATATGAAACAAAATGCAATACAAGTGGAGACTAGTGAAGTGGGTACATAGTCAATAGTGGCACCTACAACGCAGTTGAAGTTTTGAAGTGAATAAAGCAAATCATCGTCAAGGTTGTATTCATCAGCAGAATGTGAAGCAAGGTAAGAGTTACATTCTTAACTAACTTTATTTCAGTTTTCATTTTAACAGATTCCCTTTATGTGGTGCGGTCTTTAGTTTACTGTATTTTTGTCGTTTTATTTTTCCGTCGGCATGTTCGGATACGAACAATTGTAATTTACGTGTAATAATGTCATGCAACAGTTGATAAGATAATCACAATAGTAAAGAAAGTATCTTTGCAGCCGACAGCCAAGGATATAGTCGTATCGTGTGTAACATAACAACGATAAACTATTTCAACTTTCTTTCATTCTAACGAATTGTCGATTTCTCTGCGTGCATTATGCAGATCACTCTCGAGTAAGCTGTTGTGTTACTATGTATGAATTATCATTATTGATATGTAACAAAGTAAAAAAAGTACGTCACACCAATTATCAGAATCTGCCTTCTTAGAAATTAAACGTTTGTAGGTGTTTCGCCGTGCTTTATAGCTTGTTGTTGGTTTTTGGTGCGGGTTAACAACATTTAAAAACGTATCTGCTGATGTGTGTATAGTTCTGTTAGGTTGGGAGTTAATAATAGTCGTTGTGTTGTTCATATATTCATCTTCAGAGAACTGATAGAAATAGCCTCGGTACACACACATACACATAGACCACATACCGGGCTACATATATAGTACATCTAATCGTAAGTATGCAGCAAAACAACCAAAAACTCCAATGAAATAAATGTAAAACCGGTTTCGTTGATGTTAATATCTTCTGGTTTTTATTGTTGATATGACGCAATCGGTTTCCACTTAACTTTGTGATGGGATCTATGTTCTAATGACATTTGCGAAAGTTTTTTTTTGTCGTCAACCTAATATCCCATTTCCACGGTGTTGTTACAATTCACAATACGTATTACTACGACGTCACGGTACAACCGTAACTGTAACATTGACAGCATACTATAACTGTAACAGCTTCATCGGCAAGGCTAATTGATAGTTTAGTTTTAAGTTATTTCAAATGGATTAAAAACGTTTCAAACAAAAAACGTCACCACGTGTACCGCACGCGGTTCGTGATAGTGTAAAAAACCGTGTTACTGTGAGAGATATGCTTTCTTTCTAAAATTATTGGGAAGCGGTTTAACTCCCCATGTCGTGTAAAATATATTTTTCGAGTGAAGGTGTTAACGTATCAATGTTGAGACATGTGAACTATCAGCTATAAATATCAGTTGCCTTTGACCAGTCAATGTTATATTATAAGTTACGTCGGTGCGGTGGTGAGGCAGAAGCAGACAACTTAACATTTCTCTGGTACTGATTTAGTCCTTTCTGGATTTTCATTACAGCTTTTATGACAATAAGCCATTTTGACTGCTTGTGCGTTGGAATGTGCGAGGGAGTGAGTGTGCATGTTTGTGATTGTGTGGAAAGAAAAGCGTTTTTGCTGAAAATTGATTTCACAGTACGACGAAGCAAGCATGTAGTTTTAAAAAATAAGTGTATATAACCAATACGACTGTATAGCCATTTCTGAGGTGTTGAGGGGAGTTCAGGATCGTACCAGGTTAAGCACTGTTCACTATATGCTTGCATAAGAGTACATTATTTTCACTTATTTATCTCTATTTGTGACATGATTTTAATTGTCCATGTTGTACATTCATACAAACATTTTAAATTTTCATTAGATTTGCCATAATATCATAAAAGTAATGTAGCACTTTGTCATATGAAAACTGACAGACAATTTCAGACAACCATTTATCTGGTAGTCATGTCTAGCAGATCTGATTAGTAGGGATTCCCTATTCACGCAGCGCACATGACAGACGCGCATGATTTTGTACATCATTGTCTGTTACATGGATTAGTAATTTGGGATTATAGTCTAATTCTAATTCATACGTACCTTACCTACACGTACTTACACAGACCACAAAGATATTTCATCGAATCTGATACTCAATCCCCAGAGTCATTTGTGTTCAGTCAATAAATACCAACATTGATATTATCTTCACTCTTAATCTTGTTGACTTGTTTGTGTGTAGTGGTACGTTGCTGCTGTGAAAGTGTACTAACTCCCTTTCATTTCTTCTTCATTCATGTTTGATATGGTTTATACTAAATATAGTTATATGGCTGTAAGCTGCTTCTCTGGAGTAAACTCCAACTTCACCTCTTGTTTACCCTTATCACATGCGAGTTTTCATATACTATACTGTTAACGTGCCGATAACGGCACCGTATTGATTGACTACAAAAGTACCAACCTTATCAAAAACATATCCTACATTTTCTCATAACTTGTTCAGTAAAAAAGTACACACAAAAGTAGGTCCAGTTTGAGCACACACAGCACAATGTAATCTTTGAGCCGCTTAGAGTTATTAGTTCATTTTTGTTCGTAACTCGAGAAAGTCGAGAAAAATTGAGAATTTTCGCAAATGAATGTGATGATTATGTTTAACAATCTCACCGGCTTCTTTTCTAACTTAAAGGAGGGGCATTTGTCGCCTTTTTTAAAGTCATGACCTATTAAAGTTATTATATCATCTCCCAGTTCTACGAACAAGAAACACATATCTCTTTCACTACTCGTTCTGAATAAATTGTTGAACTTTTGATCTGAAACAGCAACGAATTTATCAGAGCACTTGTCATTAAACGTCAAATGATAAAATTTCCATATTTTTTTAAAAATTGGATCGTGGTATTACAATGGATCGAATGTTGCCAGTTTGTACTGCAAAGCAAATAAAAGTTTGACGTCATTATTATTATTTAGAATTAATTTTTTTTAGCTAATGTGTCTCTTCTTACTTTTCAAACATGTAAAATATTTACTCTTGTGGTTTATTTCAGTGTTGAGCGTGCAGGGTGGTGCAAGAAAGGGTCGTTCATTTGCAAAGTAACAAGGAGTCATTTTTTGCAGTCTAGCAACTGGTAATTGTTTTTTAACGGGAGAAAATAAATTTTAGTTCCTATCAGTATTTACCTGACCTTCTACAAAAGGGCATGCCTACTTTTA
The DNA here is from genome assembly GCA_027744295.1 of Callyntrura guangdongensis. NCBI lineage: Eukaryota > Metazoa > Arthropoda > Collembola > Entomobryomorpha > Paronellidae > Callyntrura > Callyntrura guangdongensis. The sequence goes on from JAHZNB010006015.1 coordinate 4,754, forward strand.
ACCGTATTAAGGGCTCCAACGCGGATGAGAACAGTGACACACGGTATAATAAAACTTTGTCATTAGAAAATAAAGTATATGCCAATCCATTTTGTTAATTGTGCTCTTTAAAAAAATACCGTTACAGAGGATTACTGGTATCAGAAGTTAGTGATGATGAAGTTGATGGCGGTGATAACGGGAACAGGGTGCATGAAGAAATACACCATGGCTTGCAAAGCACATCTAGTGAGCAATTGAATCAGGAATCAAGAAGTACAGATGACAATGATAACCAGAAGAAACCGGAAACTCCATCAAATAATGAAAAACTGTCGATTTCAGCAGCCATACCATCAGAGGCTGATGCCTCAGGGGGAGGTGCAAATAGTGATTCACCAACAACCGAAGGAAGTGAAGAAGACACGACGGAAAAGGCACCAGTTTCATTTTTTAAATTGGTAACAGCAACTTAAAAAATTATTCGTTTCAACGCTAGATTTTATTTCATTTCTGGGATTTGACAAAATATTTTTATTTTATGTGATGCTTGTTTCAGTATCGCTATTCTACCAAATGGGAGAAGTTGCTGGTTTTCATGGCCCTGGTGTTTGCAACAGCAACAGGAATGGTGCCAGCCTTGGCAAATATCTCGTTTGGTCAGTTTACGAAGACCATGGTGACATATGCATCTGATCCCACGAGAAAATGTCCTCCTCCCGCGAGCAATGAAACATCGCCGTTTATGAGGGAGGTGGAAAAATTTATGGTGTATCAGTCCTCTCTAGCGCTTCTTGAGATTCTGCTTGGTTACCTATTTGTTATGGGTCTGAACTATGTAGCGGAAAAGCAGGTGTACAAAATTCGAAAGGAATATTTTCGCAAGTTGCTTCAGCAGGATATTAGCTGGTATGATAAAAATGCGAAGCGGGACTTCTCATCCAGAATGGTCGAGTATGTTAGAGATTTTTTTAGACAAAAATTATTTTTAAATGAGACCAATTAATAATGATAGTGTCTTTTGATAATCTTAGCGACATGATGAAAATTCAAAACGCGATGAGTGAAAAAATAGGCATGTTTTCTGCCTCCATTTGCAACTGCATCTTCCTCACTGCTCTCTCATTTTACTTGGGCTGGAAACTGACATTGGCTCTGATGGCTTTCATACCTGTACTCGGCATAATTAGCGCATTTGATGGCAATGTTCAAAGCAGCATGATAACGAAAGAGCAAGATGCATATGCCTCAGCTGGTGCTATTGCTGAAGAGGTGCTTACCAATATTCGCACCGTACATGCGTTCAGCGGACAAGAGAAAGAAATTAAACGATACAAAGAGAAAATTCAATATGCCAAAAAAGTTGCAAACAGGACTCATCTTCTTAAGGGTTTCGCCAACGGGCTTATTTGGTCAGTATCCTTGGCTAACTTTGCTTACGCATTTTGGTATGGCTCTGTTCTGGTTGTATACTCGAGGGAAACTGGTGACGGCTTGTACGGTCCCGACAACGTTCTTGTGGTTAGTGGTTATTTACATAAGATATTTTACTTCTGTAAAAGGAATATTTTCACCTTTTTTGTTTATATGTTGTAGATTTTGTTCAGTGTGATGATGGCCGGTTTCTATTTTGGAGCGATATCCGATTATATTGAATCTATTAGTGGGGGCAAAGGGTCAGCAGCAGCAATATTCCCTGTTTTAGATAGGTACGCGAGAAGTTAAATTAGGAAGAGTAAATTTATTCCGTTAAACATAGTGTCGTTTTAATTGACATTGCCGACATATGTGTGTTCTCTTTTTAGGGAATCAGAAATCAATAGCATGTCTTTGGATGGAATTGTACCTGAACAACGACCGACCGGTGACATTGTTTTTAACAATGTTTGCTTCTCATATCCTTCCCGATCGAGTGTAACGGTACGGTAAAATATTTATAAACGACGACAGTTAAATATCAAGCTGCCCGATGGTGCCTGAACAATTACATGTTTTCCTTAGGTGCTGGACAAGATTTGCATTCGTGTTGAACCTGGATAGTACAATCAGAGGTGCAGACAAGATTTACGTAATTGATAAAGGGGTCGTTGTAGAGGATGGAAAGCACGCAGAACTGATGCAGTTGCACGGGCGCTATCACCAATTGGTTGTTCGCCAGGAGAAAGAGGATGTGGACCGAGTGGTTACTGAAGGGGTCGAGGATGAGGGAGAGGATGCGGACGGTGAACAAGGGACGCATCCCCCCGATCCGGATTTGGAGGAATACTTGTCCAGCGTACCTGGCACTGGCAGAATTACTAGTCGAACCAGACTGATAAGCCAGTGCTCGCTAGAAGATGTCATTCCAAGCACTGTAGAGTCGTCAGAAGATGATGAAGATGACAAAAAGTTGGGCGGAGGTGTCAGTCTGCTACGTCTGTGGAAGGGAAATTTGAAGGAGTGGCCTCTATTATTAATCGTATTTATCTGCTCTGTAGTCAAAGGGTTACAACTACCGGCGTACGCTTATGTCTTTGGCGACTTCATTCAAAGCTTCACTCTGAAGGATGACATGGAAGTGTTAGCTAATGGCAGATATTACTGCTATATCTATCTTGCCATCGCGGCCATCACCGGAATCTGCGGATTTCTTCAAATGATGTTAGTCGGATTTTCTGGGGAGAGTTTCACGTATCGCATAAGAAAGCAGTTATTTTCTTCCATTCTGGAACAGGATATTAGCTTTTTTGACGAGACGAAAAATACGGTTGGAAAATTGGCTGCAAGATTATCTACTGATGCAACCAGCATTCGGGGAGCAACCGGTTCCAGAGTAACGGGATTGCTACAAGCTTTTGCTATCGTTATCGGGGCTGCTGCGATGTCCTTTTACTATCTTCCGAATATGGCAGCCGTCACTATTGTGTTTGTACCAATCATGTTTTTGCTGGCGTTTATGGAGGGAAGGGTCATGGGAACAGATAACGTGGTTGAACGAGACTCTATCGAACAATCCTGCAATATTGCAGTGGAGGCGTTGAACAATATTCGGACAGTGGCCAGTTTGTGCGGGGAGGAGCAATGTATGAATATGTATGAGACAGCGCTGGCAGATTCTCATCGGATAAACAAGAAACGAGCCCATGTTAGGGGTCTCATTTACGGGTTTGTCCAAGGCGGACCCATGCTTTGCTACTGTACTAGTGTGTGGTACGGTGGCTATTTAGTCGAACAATCTTGTGTAGCAATTGGAAACGTATTTAAGGTGGCAGAGGCTCTGATTTACTGTACCAGCAGTGGGGGTGCAGCCGTCAGCTATGCGCCAGATTATGACAAAGGGAAAATTGCAGCTGCGAGGATTTTTAAGCTGTTGGATGCTCGTCCACTTATCAGCAGATTCTCGACAAATATTGTCCTCGGGCAGGTCAAAGGGCAGGTGAACTTTGACAAAGTTAGTTTCCAATACAAAAATAGGCCAACCGTGAAAGTACTCAAAAGCTTGGACATGGAAGTTGGACCTGGTCAAAGTGTAGCAATATGCGGGGCTTCTGGTAGTGGGAAATCGACTTGCGCGGCATTGATTTTTCGATTTTACGATCCGGTCTCTGGGCTTGTGGTGCGTAATCGAGATTTTAACTAATAAAGTTTAATAAAAATCATGGAAAGTATGACACTTTTGATATTAATGATAGTTTTACTTTTACTTCTTTTTTCCTAGAAATTCGATGAATTCGACCTGAAACGCATCAACCTAGACTTTATTCGTCAAAATATCTCCCTTGTTTCTCAGGAGCCAATCCTATGGGATTGTTCGATTCGAGAAAACATTGCGTACGGAGATAACACAAGGGAGATTGGAATGGATGAGATCATCGAGTCTGCAAAAGCTACAAACATGCACACCTTCATCACATCTCTCCCGTCTGGTTATGAAACTCGTGTTGGCATGTTGGGGAACCAAATGAGTGGGGGACAAAAACAAAGAATTGCCATTGCTCGGTAATAAAAACAAAATAACTCCCACACAAATACTTATAAATTTTCCTCTCATGACACATGAATCACTTGAGAAATTTTATCCTAAATAGTGCCATCATCCGTCAACCTAAACTTCTCGTCCTGGACGAGGCCACGTCAGCTTTGGACACTGAAAGTGAAGCTACAGTTCAAGCCGCTTTGGACAGCGCTAAAACTGGCAGAACCAGTATCACTATAGCTCATCGTCTCAGTTCCATTGCAAACTCGGACAAAATATTTGTTATGAAGAGTGGAAAAATAGAGGAGTGTGGAACTCACACGGAGCTCATTTACAAAAATGGAGGAATCTACCAAACTATGTGGAATGCACAGTCTCACTCACAAAGTCGAGATGTACAAAAACAATCTCCTTGAGCACACCAGTAGTACTACACTTATAGTAGAAAAATAACATTGTTACTTAAAATTCATTGAATATTAGTCGGTGGTATAGCTTTTTCTATTTTATCGTATCAACACACCGTTTTGTTCAACTTTTTGTTCCTTTATCGTTTGTTTTTATCAGCCAAATGTACAAGTATTTTTTTATAGAGATCATTGTTGCGTAATTATTTGTTAGTTAGATATGTTGTATTTAGAAAATGTTAGAAAATTATGCTTTAAAGTTTTAAACTATATGTAAGTCAAGCCATCGTCAAAACTTGGCTAGAAATATGCCTAAGACATAATAGTACTAGATTCACGAAAGTATAACTTCATCAAATTAAATATTATATAATTATTTTATTTTATAGGTAAAATTTGTATCGCAGTTCGTGTATCTCGGTCAATAAAACGTTTTTGTTGTCAACAAATTATCCTCATTTCCTTCCTACTTCTACATTTCTTACTCTCGTCACAATAAAATTTTCATCATACTAATGACATCATATTTAAAATTAGAGCATCATTAATAGTAATATAATAATTATTATAACAATAATTAATTGTATAATGTGTGGTAAAAATTACTTATAAATATAGTTGTTGGCATCTTAGGGTAATATATACGGCACACTTTTTTAAAAGAAAAAAACAGTACGATTTTGTAGAGAATAATAATATGGCAAACATTGACAAATTATAATTGTTGTCATCAAGTAGTAACACATAATGATAGTAGAGAATCAATCGATAGTAAAATCCACTCTCTCGCGCATACGCATAGACACTCACTTTTTACACAAAGTAACACGATCAATCAAACAGACAAGAACTAAAACTTTTCACAATATCTCTTTTGGTTCGTCGTTGTCGTGGTCGTCAAAAATATTAAAAAGGATGTGAATAACCATTTCTTCCTTCCGCTTTGAGATTGAGAGGCTGTAGTAGTAGTAGTAGTGGTTGTTGTAACGATACAAGTACTTGTTTGTAGTGCATATCTACAGTTAAAACTTTCAAAAACCGGAACGATATTTTGTAAAAACAAATTAGTACAGATCCATCCAGGAACTGCATTCTTTCATGCAAACAACGTCCCATGCGAAACAGGAAGACATTCAAGTATTGACGTGTTTACAACAGCACAGCATCATTTGTAGATAGAATATTATTGTATATTGGTTTAAGATTATCATGTTTATTAAAATAGATGGGTTGTTAGTCTGTTCGGGTTCCCTCGGAGCCGACGCTCGGAGTGCGTTGGTACTGTGGAGAAGGTCGGGAGGTGATAGCGGTCCTGTCTGAGGCAACGCTTTGTGTTTCGGAGTTTCTTGAATTGTAAATTACGGGATCACTTCGGGAAAGGGCAGCCTCCCCACGCATAAATCTCTCCAGTTTGTCCACACACGCGTCTTGGTAGTCGTGAATCCATCTACAGAAAACAAATATGATAATTGTCATTTCAATTATAATTGCAAGGTAGTTTCTTGATGATCAATCAAGGTATAAGTGCTTACTTAACGCCGTTGAAGCTAGCCACAGGCTGAATGTCTTCAGGAAGATCCTGAGGATCTGGCCAAATGAAATTGTCCATTATCGGAATAATGTTGCACTGGGAACTGAGGGCCGCAACAATTTCCTATTGTAAAAAACGAAACCTCGTTATTTCCTTTCACATATATCGCTCAGTAGTACATACAGGTAATTTAATGACAAAAACTGTGCAAAGTATAAATGGTAGCTTACTCGGTGAACCCAGTCTTTACATTCATTATCTTCCACGCACCGGTCAAGAGCATTGGGTGTAAGCACGAGAAGGAAGTGTCGTGCCTGTCGAATGTTGTGCAAGAGATTGTTATCAAACTTGCCAGCCTCCAGTCGCTCGACGTCGATGAAAACGCTAAATTGTCTAAGCTGAAGGTGAACCTTCAATAAACTGGCGAGTTGAGATCCGTTGGATCGACGGTAGCTAATGAAAACGTCCAATGGCTTATCAGGATTCTCCTCGGAAGTGCATGCCAACGCAGACTTTTCTACTTAAGAGTGAATAGACAAAATACCAAAATGGTTATTATAATAACGAGAACGAACGTATACCAGGAATTGAATACTGATGAAGTAGTTTGACCGGTCCTTCTTTCCACTAATCTCACCTTTAAGGGCGTCGAGAATGCGTCTTCTATCAATACTGTTTTTGACTCCACATTCTGCGAGAACCTCCTCGGTCACGCATTTCCGCAGAGTATCTTTGTCGACGTGGTTGTTGAGTAAAGTATATGTGTATGCAGAATATTCAGGGTGGATTGAACTGAGAAAGTCGTTGAGATTTGAGGTGTCACAGCTGGAGTAGTCCGCCATTCGTTTTAGGTGACGTAGGTCCCTCATAAATCTGAACACATAAAAAAGGAAAATTTTAAGGACACCAACTTATAGGAGAAAAACGAGGGAATCGTTAACTACCTTTTTCTGAGGATTCCGTTTTCCATTCCAATGTCGTCCTTGAGCATGTCTTCGGTCAACTGGAGCAGGAGATCACCATCCACTCTGGATGCCATGAAGGACTCAGCATACTTATCAAAGCCTTTCTGAATTACCCATTCTCGTACATCCTCACTCGACCAGAGCGGCACCTGTTGACTCAGCTTATGAGGAACAGTTTCCCCAATTAACTTCAGTGCCTGTGCAGCATATTTAGACGCTAAGGCGTTGGGTGAAGAGGCCACTCTTTTCAAAGATTCAATAGCGTTGATTTCCTTAAATATTTTAGTGAGTCCCTGACGCTTCTTGATCCCTGCTTCCATACTAAACCAGAAAAATGACCGGTATTACGGAATTCCACAAGTAATCGAAGAAGTGGACAAATTCAACCTTACCAAAAATGAAATGCAGCCAAGGAACAAGCTACTTCCTTCTGGGATGAGAGTACAGGAATCAAACGTTGAAGCCATGAGACACTTTGTCCTTGACTATGAGTTGGATTAGAGGCAGCAAAGTCTTCGGGGTTGTGTGTATTGAGAAACGTTTCTACAAACTGTAACAAGTCTGTAAATCAAAAAAAGGTTGGGAAAACATTAGTATCATCATTCTAGAAAAATAAGTTACTGTCATTGGCGTGACATGTGTACTCATATTTAGATATTAACTCACTGGATTTGATAATTTGCGCCTCGATCTCCTTATTCGTCACAAGCACAGCAATAGCCAAACAGGCATAGTATTTTATGGAGTCATCCGTATGGAAAGCCAGAGGAAACAACCACATGTGCACCCTCTTCTTGATCATGGCTTCCTGGTTTTCTGGACCGCCGTACAGGGACAAGTTGACCAGCGCCCCAGCACAATTTCGTAACGTTTCCACGTCCATTCGACGACATTCTCCAGTTACCTTCTCCAAACCTCGAAGCCGCAGCACGTCACTACAGGTAGACTCACTGTGACGGAATAGGTGTTTCAATATACCAGTTCCGACGGAAGCTTCCTCTGCCTCACACAACTCTAAGGCAACCTTGACAATCTGGTCAAGACAGTCCATGCCTTTTTCCACCACATAGTTGCAGTTCTCCGGTGTCAACGACTGCTCCAATACGCGAGCAGAGGCGACACGCACATCATCCTTTTGAGACGAACAGTTGCTCAGCAGTAGGTCTAAACCGCCAAGTTTTCTAAGCTCTTCACATAAATGGCCTCCGACCTAAAGGAATATCAGTTAAGTCATCAGATATAGTCACAAGTTTCAAATGTAGCGGCGGGATGAATTAATTGTAATCCTTAGAAAAAAAACCCTTAACAACTTACTTGATGACCATGGCCTGGAATGCTCCAGGCGGCCTTCATCACACCGGAAGCATAATTGAGATGGTTGATAGAGTTGTTGTTCTCCTCTTCAGTGTCCCGCAACGTTTCGAAAATGGTTGAGATTTGGTTAGAATATTTGTCGATCACGTGGTCCACATCCTGTTGTGGCGAGTCCCAGCCAAGCGAGTCCAAATCTTCAAACATCAAGACTATAAACAATACATTTTATGGTAAAATAAATGATTTTCTGTCACGATAACATAAAAAGTCATCGTAAAAAAGCTAGCGCATACTGAATCCCACGAAAAGTTATTAAATGCAGTAGCGGGTGTCAGTTAAATATCTTTCAACTTACCGTTACTGCTTGTGGAAGGAGGAAGGGAAGGAATATTCTTAAAAGTTAATTTCGACTGACTTGCGGCCGTCGTTCGCTTTTCCGAGTTAATTATCGTACCCCCTTGAGTCAGTCTCGTTTGTTTCTTTTGCTCTACTGCCATCGCAGCTTTTTCTGCAGTAAATGTGTCCGTCGACAGCTTCATGGACGCTGCGGCCGCTTTGTGAGACTCTTCTTCGGTGATGCCACCTTGAGTAAGGGACCTAATCCATAAAATAAAAATTTCCTGAATGATTTTAGATTTGAATAGCATTGGCCATTTGGTCCAAAATAGTATTCATTGTTACCGTTGTTCGTGTTTTAGCGCGGCCGTTTTCTCTGCACTGATGCCATCGATTTCCACCTTGTGTCGGTGCGCTTGTGCTGAGGATGACTCCTCATAGCTGACATCCCCCGTTTGAACTCGTTTCATTTCCGCCGCATTGGCGGAATTCTGCTCGGTGCTGTAATTTCCCCGGGTAAATATTGTAGATGAATGACTCTGGACCTTTTTCTGCTCAAAGCGAAAGCTCTGTGGACCACCTAAGTCTTTGCCTGGACCTCCCATTGGATTATCCAAACTGTTTGCATGGTTATTCATGACTAGGTTAGGACTTTCCAGAGGCGGATTGGGCATGTCACCGACATTAAGCACGGGCGTGAGTGTTTGCAGTTCCCCGGGATGACCGGTCGGGAATGGTATTTCTTGTACAATCACTGTGCCTGTATCCAACGGCGAGTCGTCACCCCCGCCCCCTCCGGGGCCCCCACAACCATTTTGATGATGCTCATTTATGGAGCGTCCCGTTTTCGAATCAATTAGCTTAAATGGTGGGAGACCTGCAGCTACAGTGGTATTTTTCCCACTCCCCACCACGGAAACCGCCGAGGAGGAGGTAGTGGACGCGGAAGAAGATGAAGTGGAGGAAGTGGAGGAGGTTGTTTGTTGGCTGATGGCCTTCATTTGTGACATTCTCGTCTGCATTTCCGTCAAGTTTGATTTGAGATTGGTGGACTGCTTCATAAGTTGAGACGTTTCATTACTTTGATGATGGGATGAAGAGCTGGAGGACGACGTCAGCCCGGTTGTGACCACTCGTCTGCTGGAGGTGTTCACCGTTTGGTGTTGAGACTGCGTCGACGAGCTGGTGTTTATCCGCGAAAACTGGGCCGCCTTGCTCTGCTTTTAGAAGGGAGAGCCAAAATATAAGGTAAAGGTTAACCGGTTGCAGTCATTCCCAAAAATCTCTCTTTTTTAAAAAATTAAACATGATTTTGTCTGCTGTTCGATTGCTTAGCAACGACGTCCTTACCTGAACATTTCCCGTTGGTTGTACCCCATTTAAAATTCCCATTGTTTGTCCATTTACTACTCCCTGACTGGACAGGTCATCAGAGTCTCCCATCTGAAAAAAACCAAAGTACATCGCTACATGAAATCCTCGCTCCCATTTAATAAATCCACCTCTTTTTATCCTTTTCATTTTCCATGCAAATTCCCATTCAAGCACACAGATGAACAACGCAACAGCGTTGAGCAGCATTGCAGCGCACCGTCTCAGGAGCCTTACATACAACTTATAAAAAAATACTAGCCATTTTGTGTCGTCGTGTCACCCTAATATAGCACCTCTAATCTTAAACCACTTACAACAATACAACAACTACACAACAGCTTGTTCTTGATCTGACTTTTGTTAGGATCATCATTATTATTCCAATTATTATTGTTCAACAAGTTCAAAAAATATAAACGGTTTCAGCACACACTTGACATTTTTTTTACTACAAGTTGCCTCATTATATAATCCAGAGAAGCCCACAAAGAGATAAGCAAAAAAAGACATACAATATTGTTATTCACTTGCTACCATTTAATTCCCCATATTTGTCAACGTAAATGAGACTCTTTTTTATCTAAACAGCAGAAATGATATACATACATTTAAAAAAATTGGGCAATAACATCTATGACTATGACAGCATATTTCTTTGCCGATTACCATTATGATTATTGCTTGTTTAATAGGCATCCTGCCATAAAGTTCTCGCCCGCTCATCAAAAAACGGCGACGTGTATCACAATCCTGCACAGAGGATTGAGGAACCTTATTGATTATCTTGATCCACCCAACGAAACATTACATTTAACTAATTAATAATTACATACAAACATTGTACACCTATTTCGGTTAATAAAAGCCCACTAATGATGCCGGTGATAAGCATAAGCGAAATTTTTATTGGATGAAATAATAGTACGCTTTGTATGCAGCAACACGGATTAAATTGTACCAATGACTTGTGTAGTTGTTCGAAACCGCCATTATAATGATGACAGCTAAATTTTTATTTTTCCAGTTTACAGAAAGCAAGCACAGTACTTGTCTCACGTAACGATCAAGATGACCATGATAAATGGAAACAAAGGCGAAAACCCTTTCGTGAATTGCCATTATCTATACAACAACTCAAGTTTTAATTGCATCGCGCGGCGTACTGCATCTTCCTGATAGTCATCTTTTTTACAATCATTATTATTGCTCGTTCACAATAGTCATATTTTTGGAGAAAGGAGTGCCTTGCTACAACAACAAGAGAAGGAGTTCAAAAAATCGGCTACATCAACATGGTGACTCAAAAGAGACAAATTTAAATTGTGCATGGAACTGAGACCATGATGACCACCACGACAGCTACCTTTATTATGCATACAACAACACACCACAGCCAAAATCATCATGTCTAAATTTCTGAATTTAATTCGCATGTCATTCAGTCAACATGCTAGTGATTAAAAATGAATAATGGCTCAGGGTATAGTTTTTATTGTTTTGAATAATAAATTAATCGAGGAATATCCAATTCTCTCAAAAATCTCCCGCTCTTAACAAACTTGGTTCCCTAACAATAACAAAAATTTATCCGCCAGTTACTTCTTCGACACCAATAAATAACCTCATCTGTCTCAACTTGCATTTTTCCAACTTCAATTCCCTGAAAAAAACCTCTCTGTCCAAAAATATACAAAAACAACCATTCTCATTATTATTTTTTTTCTTATTATATCTCCATAATCCTTTTTTTTCTCTGCAAGTCAACCAGAAAATCTACTGAGGGCAGTGGTGGTAGTAGTTGGATAGAATGCCAAAAGAGCAGTGCCGAGTAATATATCTACCTACCCGACCCAAATTGCTGTGTGCTGTCAAACGCCTATATAATTTCTATTCCCGTCATCTTCGTTGTCCTCATCATAAAACCACTCTCCCGACAAGGAGGAAAAGTGGAAATAACTAACTATTAGTTTAATACGTACATTATTAACATATAGAAAGTTTTAAATCACCACCAGTCAGTCAGGGTGGAGATGCTTGCTGGTTCTTTTATCCCTTTTAAATTCTTTGGGAAGCTGTGTGTGAAAAGCCAACGATGCCAATACAATTTGGCTCGTATGTATATTATTTATGATTGCAGAGATATGATATAGCTGACTTGTCCCAGCCTGTTGTGCTGTACTTGTTTGCTGCAAACCCATCGTGATGACCTGGTATGATGCTTAAATTATTATCATTATTATTAATCTCACAACTTGAGTCCACAAACTCCCTCATTCTCAGTCTCTCTCTCTCGCCGACACATTTGCGGAACTGCCCTTTTCTCATTTATGGAGTCAGTTTGAGGATTTAAAAAAAATCTTTTGCTGCAAAACTGCAAGTAATCTTTTGGCGTGTACACACAAAGTATCGATTATTATGGCATAACAATATGTCACGCTTGTCAGTCAGTCTGTACAGCAGAGAGCTCTTGATTGTTGTCAGTACCTATCTCTCTGTACAAATAAACACAACATATGGCAGAGATTTTTTTTTTTTGTAAAATGGCCACGATACCACATTAACTAACTAACTATCCATCATGATTCATGATCATATTAATAAATACGAGTAAATCCTGTATAGATTGCACAGTATTTCCTATTAAAAACCCCCTGCTATTGACGACAAAGTTTTGCTAATTTACTGCAAAAATGTAAACGTCTAAATATTACGTGTATCCTTTTTCCATTATTTGTTTTGTAACAGAATGTGAGCATACCACGACAGAAGTTGAGCCTGCACTCCCAGTGACATTGCCCGGGGACGAATTGAAACGAAAAAGAAATGAAGGGCGAGACTGGAATATTGGAGAACCAGTTGGCGATTGGAACAAAGGGGAGCTACTTGGTGTAGCCCCCCGAGATTTTAAAATAGGAGATTTCGGAATCATACTCCGTCTGTTGTTCACCAACACTAAAACACACGACGTCGTCTGTTCACAAAAGTGTAGTTCATAAACTAGTTTATGATGTACTGACACAATTATAATACTTTTGGTGTTTAGAGAGTTTTAATAACTAGCGTATATATATTTTATAAATTACCTCGATGTTACCTACATATGGAAATAGGAAATTCATATACGTGCTCGCGGTCGTATGCTTCTTGTGTTTTTTTATGTGTTTCGCAGGCAGTTGCGGTTTTCTTTTGCTTGTGCGTTGGCAGCCAATATAAGTACACAATATCGTTGTAAAGTCAAAGCTTTCATCGAAATCACAAAAATACACATGAATTATTAAAAAAAACAATGGACAATATATATTCCATATAAAAATTAATGCCTATTATGCAACCTATAAAATTTCAGCTAATCATCATCATCATCATCACTTAAACATTTTATGTTCAAGCGTTACTTGATTGACACTGTGTGTGTGTGTACACAGACCAACCAATCATATTTATTTGTCGTTGTTCCTCCTGAAAAGTCAAAGTCAAGCCATTAAATTAGATGAAAACAGTGGAAAGGAAAGAAACTGGGTTGTTGTGGTGATGGCGGTTTTCTACCCAATTCCTAAATACTAAAAACATTTCTTCCTAAATATTTTGTGAAAACCTTGAAGCTATCAACTTAAATTCAACTTGTCAGAATGTAAAGTTGTGTACTGTAAATAATGTGTACTGGAGTGATATATTGACACACGGCGCATTATTATTATTAAGCGTGACTTTAAAGGCTAATTAGATCTACTAATACTAACCATACCTGCCTAACCAAATATCAAGATAACATCTCCACACGATTTTAGGAATTATTTGTTAGAAGCAATCGACCTACTAGTTTTTGTTTCCCATTCTAAAAAAATTATCTCTGTAAAGAAGCTACAACCTACATAGCCTCCAAATTGCACGTTTGAGTTGATGAGTCGACTACACACACACACACGCACACACAGCTAGTCCTTTACAATACGATGGTTGGCAGGCATTTCTCACATGAAAATTCATTTCCGTAATACACAATGAAGAAGACCTTTGTTGTAAGAGACGGATATAGAATCTCTTACCTCTACTACGCTCAGAGGTAAATAATTCTCAGGAAATTTATCATTACACTCTTAGGTATTTATTATACGTATGGATTATATGGATATANATATAATCTCTTACCTCTACTACGCTCAGAGGTAAATAATTCTCAGGAAATTTATCATTACACTCTTAGGTATTTATTATACGTATGGATTATATGGATATATAATTAGACCATATTTGGCACATGAAACTTTCAATTAATAATACCATTTACAAACAAATACTAATAACTCAACAGTAACGTGAAAAAAAATCCCAAAGAGGAAATTCATTTATGCACCGCAACCAGACCTCTGCATTTTTAACGAATACCACACTTGTCCACTCTCTACACATACAAAAGTGCAATAATGCCAATAGGCGTTGTACATAAAAAAACGAGCAACAAGTGTTGTTTTGCAGACGCCTGCAATAATCGCAAAAATGCTAACTTTGAATATTCCGTTTTTATTTATCAGTAGACCATTAGCGTCATATCCCTTTCCAAATTCCCCTTGTCATTGTAAAATGCAATCTACACACACGACGCTGTGTGCATACTGTTCACATCAACTGTCTGGTAATTCCCAGTTTATACTGGATTGTCTTCTAGGTATATAATTTCTCTGCATACATAAATATATATATTGTTCCATGCCGCAAACCGTACACACCAAACTTCTCATTTTACCAAAATAGTACCGTAGTAGTAATCATTTCACATTTCACAAACTAAGCCAGTCCAGCAGTATAATAGCAGCAGAGTAGCACCACCCACGCATGTTCTCACAGTAACCATAAAAACTGAACAGAGAGAGAGAGAGGGTCAAAGACGTAAACAGTTTTGTCCCCGCTAATGAATGAGAGCAACAAATCTACTAGAGAGTAATGGCAATTAAATGATAATGAATAATAATGATGCGTAAAATGATGCGTAACAGCAACAGCCCGAGAGGTCTGCACTTGACTCTCGATCGATGCTACTGATACATTTTTTGTGCAAACAGTAAAACAGGTAGCTACTTATCTACAAGCTACAAATCACAAAAAAGGTCATACGATCATGGTTTCACACAGTTTGTTGCAGGAAAGGAAGCACCTCTTTTTATTGGTAAACATCACGGCTACTTTACTAATAGGTAATTTAGTGATGATCATGATGATGATGATATCAAGGCTATTGCAATTGTTGGTATGCCCACCCCACCCCGAGCAATAAAAAACAACGGGGAAACAGAACATGGAAGGATTTAACAATTTAGAAAACAATTCATGAAACAAAGAAAACACTACAGGAAAAAAAAACAGAAAGTAGTATTGGTAGTAGCAACATTTAGCATGCGACTACTAACCTTATCCTTATCCAGACGTACACTCAAGAGGGACTTATACTTCCTCCCTCCCATTTTATTGAGTCTGTCATGAAAAATATTGGACGGCGGCGTTTTCAGAGTGGCGTTGACACTACTTGTATATACGCTCTCCGTCGGCGACGACTCCATTTTCGCTCTAGCTCTTCCCGTCTTTCAAGAAAAAAGCAAGATCAGTCAGCAGAGGAGAAGACGAAAACACACATGCGCACACACTTTTATTTGTCCCAAAGTGTTCCATCAAAATGAACTAAGACGAGATGCTGTGATGTTAGGTGTATGTGTGTATGAGTGTGTGTGTGTGTGCCGCTATGGTAAAATTGTTTCTAAGAGGACACCCACAACACCATCATCACCATCATAAAAAACGCAACACACAGACTTTCACTATAAAAAAATAAACTCTTTCCAGGATGTACTTTTTACTTGGCAGTAATAATTGAGCATACAAAAATGTACGAAATTTGAGCATGCTAAATTAAAATAGGAAAACACAATTAAAAACTATTAACTGGAGTAAGTATTTAGTAGTGGTAAGGTAATGAGTGACATGGGGTGATGATGCATGGCACTTGGGGAAAAATAACATGCCAAAACAGAGAAGACCTTATAAAAAGTGTATTTTTTCCCACCTCGCTAATATATACTCCTTTAATTATTCAGAATAGGGCAACTTGAGAGCCGGACAAAGGAAACTGGATACATGATTTATAGTCAATTCTCTGTGTCACGTTGAAAATTCCCGGAGACGGAAGAGGGCGAGGTTCTCACTTGACGAATAATTAGAGAAAACTGAGGAAGCAGTCAAGGTACAAGCCTGATTTATATCTTTTGTGGTTGTGTGTTGGCTTAGGCTTAAACATCTAGTTAACTTAATGTATATACTTTACTAGTTATGCATAGCATACTGCCAATGCTGTACAAAAAAAGTTTGCAAGGTAAGTTAAATTGATGATAAAACAGGCACAACAGTTGATTGGTAATTGCTTTGGAATAACTGCACACCCCCACTACTAACTAACCACAACTACAACTACTACTCTTGCAGTTGCTAATACTATTATTATAAACCCTCGCTGGACTCTCTGGAGTGGGGTATCCAAATATCAGCGTAGTAAGTATGCAGGATAGAGATTTTAATGACGACGGTTCACGGTTCACATCAGTTCATCATCATCAACTCTCATACACCAGAAACAAGCATGGGTTTATTATGTGTGAAGGTTTTTTCTGGGATTGGTAACAGTAGAAGCGTAATAGTATTAACTATGCAATCATCAAATTATCGGTTTTCGTGTAGTTAGTAGTAAGTTAATAATGTATGTATCACCGTCATCATCATCGTCACATCATCATTCCCCTTTTTATCAGCATCATCCTTCTATATTGGAAAAAGTAGATGAGGAATAATAAGAGCTAAAACATGTTTTATAAAAAAAATCTTATCCTGTCTTTATGTCATGTCCTGTGTGAAATGTGGATGAGGTAGAAGAGAAGTAGTAGTTAGTCCCCTGCTGATTCTATATGTCTGTTGTTTACCCAAACCTGATCATGTAGGTAAATGCATGGAATATGTAATAATAGTAGAGTAAGGAGCCCGAGAGAGAGAGATAATGTACCAACCAAGACTTATCATTCTGGTAACTTGGAACACAACATACCACCGCACCACCGTCGTGTTGTCGCGCCGTGTAGCAAAGACCGACATATATACCTCCCTGCTTACACACAGGTTAAACGTTTACATCATCTATAAACCATTATTGTAGTGGTAACCTTTAAAAAAAATTTGACACAGCTTCACCATCGTCATAATCATCACCACTACCAACGCAGCTATTCGTCATCATTTTTTTTTGCTGTGCTGCTATGCTGAAAAGTAAACGGGAGCAAGTTGGGGCGAAGCGAGGAATTGTGTGTGTGAGGGATACGTTCTCATTCTCATCATATCAATCAAATCACCCTGACAGTTCTTCTTTTTTTGTTCAAATTAACGTTAAAAAGTACTGAATTTAGCGAATTCCTACCAGATCGTCAACTCATCCCACCCAACGGGATGCTTGTCATCATTAAAGAGCGTATTAGCATTACAATTACTAGTACAATGAGTACTGCTACCAGTATATAATTTTGTACCGTTTAAAAACCGTGTGGTAAAAAAAACGAGAATAGTTCTACTGAATCTATACTTATCCATCACCCTCATCATTTCTACTAATTATCGTGACATGCTGCATAATTTGTACATTTAGCAGGGAATGTCCCACAGCGTGTATCCTAGCACAACATTTAAAAGAATAACTGCATGGAACGGTATCAATCAGTTTAGTTGTGGGTATTTTTTTGGCGTTTAAAATGGTGTCGTCATTGTTGT